>CABFWO010008929.1:0-14804 GCA_902155825.1 Timema genevievae | reverse complement strand
TCCTATTTTTCTTTTAGATGTGAAGCGAGCGATTGAACTATTGGACAAGCTTCAGAAAAGTAAGTTGTTTTATAAATAGCTAGGGTGGGTGTGCCATATTAATTTAACTCTTATTATACACACACTTATTTCATAGTTCAGATGGGTGTGGCCTATTAATTAAACCTATTTTTCACTTATATTTTTTTATTGTTTCTTGTTTTAAGAAACCTAAAGTCTGTAGATATTTTAATTTTGCTCATGCTATCCATTTAAGTTTGTATTTATATTTTGATGTTCACCCCAACATTAAAATATATGGGCATAGTATGCTTTATCCGTCCGATTTTATGCGCTTTTCCAGTTTTGGTACAATGTTTAGATATTTTATTTACTTTATTTTGCACACAAGAATAGGGGCCTTTGTAGAATTGAATGACACCAAGATTAATAAATTTTTAACACTTAAAATAAATACTACATCCAAACAAAACTCGACAACACATCGTCCAAATCATTTTCTAAAAGAAAAATTGACGGTGACTTCTAACTTTACGGTAATCTTGCACACTCCATGGATGATGTCATCCCATGGTACTTTGCGTTACACCCATAATTCAGCGCACTAAAATGGGTAGTACATCATTGTATGATGTGTTTCATCAATGTTTAATCATAACATTGAATAATTTATTTTATATAGCCTATAATCTTAAATTTAATTTATCAACACATGAATGGTTAGGTTAAGATGGGTTGGAAAGTGTCATAATAATGAACGGTTAGGTCAATATTGGTTGAATAAGTGTCATAGTAACTAATATAAGCTCGTCCTGTTATTTCCAAGATGTCATCAATATTACGTTTACGTGGTGGTCTAGGGGTAAAGTGTCAGACTTCTGTGCTGCGGGGCCAGGGCTCAAACCTCAGTCACAACACAAATTTATCTGATTGCCAAACCCTTCCTTCACCTCTGACAAGACGTGTATTAATCACAACTTGTGAATGTGGGGAATGCCAGGCCTCCACCGTAGTTCGGATCCCACGTTAAACTCTAGGTCCAGAATGGATAGTAAGACGCAGTGCTAATAATAATAATAATTATTATATAATGGTGTGCACTCAGGGTACAATTCTTTTTTTTTTCTTTATCAAATTATTTTAAATATAATATTTTATAGCAATTATACACACAACATAAGCAAATTTCCAACTAGACCAAAATAAATATTGGGTACGTTATATTTCTTTGGTGCACATTATTTATTAAGTTTTAAACAAAAAAAATTCCAGAGTTTAATCCAACCTTTCATTTGTGAATAAATAAAAATTGGATAACTAGTTTTTAGAATATTTCTATTAGAAGAAATTGATGTCTCAAGAGAGCCTAATAAAATAGGACTTTAGGCCTCTAGGACTGTGCTTCATAATAGTGTCTTCATGAATACAACGTTCTTCTGTGAATTAGGTTCAAGTTTTCTAAGAATGTTTTCACAATATTTGTTTTAGTCAGAAATTTGCTTATTTGTTACTAAGAGTGCTAGAAAACATTACTTTTTTTATAATTTGACTCCGGGGTTCAATCCTCGGTCCCGGCACAGATTTATCTGATTACCAAACCCTCCCTTCACCTCTGACAAGACGTGTATTAATCACAACTTGTGAANTTGTGAATGTGAGGAATGCCAGGCCTCCACCGTGGTTCGGATTCCACGTTAAACTGTAGGTCCTCCATTTCATCTCACAATCACCCTACCATTACACATTAGCGTAAGTGTGTATAGCCCGAACGGGTAGTATGACGCGGTGCTAATAATAATAATAATAATTTATAATTTGACACACACACACACACACACAATTTCACCCTCAGTGCTAACTTCTACCATTATTATTCACAATCAACATTACAAGGATTGGGATATTCCAACTTTCAGATGAATTCATTTAGCACACTAAAATACCTCCTTCACCCTCACACCATCTTGGTACTATTATATTCCTATCCTTTTTATATATATATATTTTTTTTTGCTTAGCAAAGAACACATACATAAATAAAATTTCAAGAATGGTAGCCTACACAATTTATGAATATATGAATCGATTCAAAACACTTTTAAGATTTGTAAATGTTGTAGTAAAACTAAAATGAAATATGTAGGTCTACTTGCCAAAGTCAGGGATATCGCTTGGTCATGTTACACAACTACTCACTAGCCATAAGGTTTTGAGATATCATGGATTCGAAGCTCTCTAGTTAGTCTTGTTTTTCTTTTATTAAATTAATGAATTTTTTTAACACATCTTAGTACCTGTTCATTTTAAGGTTATATCTATATGTACTAATTACACTAATGAGTTAGGGATGAGAAAGGTTGAACCGGCATTTGCATGAAGGGATGAATAAAAAAACAACCTTTCTACTCCTGACCGGGATTCGAAACTCGATCTCTCTGTCACTTGGCATTCTATTCTAACATGAGAATGACTTAGACCATGCAACCACCAAAACAGTTAAATGGGCCTATATATATATTTTTTTTATTTGTTAGGCGGTGAAGTACCAGCGACCAAACTCGCAGCGCTGCAGAAAGTTCTTCAAAGTGACTTCTTGAATGCTGTACGCGAGGTGTATGAACATGTCTATGAAACAGTGGACATCCAAGGCTCTCAGGACATTCGCGCTTCCGCCACTGCCAAAGCGACCGTCGCAGCCTTTGCGGCCAGTGAGGGACATGCCCATCCCAGGGTGGTGGAGCTCCCCAAGACTGAGGAGGGTCTGGGATTCAATGTGATGGGCGGGAAGGAGCAGAACTCTCCCATATATATATCTCGTATCATCCCTGGGGGTGTAGCAGACAGACATGGGGGGCTAAAGCGAGGAGATCAACTACTGTCTGTAAATGGTGTGGTGAGTTATCGGGTGTATTTAAAATTATTCATAGTATGTCCCACTCCTGGTAGATAAAGGATGAGTCAGGGTTGCCACTATTTTCTAAATACAAAATTTCCTTTGTTTTCCACGAAGAATCTTAATTTTTACAAAAACTTTAGAGAGTATTAAAAAATAAATGCAATCTATCTTAAAATTTTCTAATGTGCTGCATTCGCACCCAGAGGGAAGAGGCAGTTTTCTCCCACTTCCCAAGACCTCGAATTAATTTTCAAAAATTTTCCAGAAAAATACTACTCCAAATGGCTTCTAGATGCATTCAATGTTCAAAAAATTTCCAGGCAAAGACCATTCCAAATAGTTTCTAGAGCATCCATTTAAAAAAAAAATCCGGTAATACTACTTTAATTAGCTTTTAGCGGTAACTGATTAAAAAAAATCTGGACAGGGACTACTTTGAAAAACTTGTAGAATCATTTGAGTTTTTAAAATTTATAAAGGAAAGACCTCTCCAAATAGCTTCTGTTGATCACTTTTTCTTGTATTTTTTTTTAAAGGATCCTTGGACTCCCCTTTAGGTGGGAGGGAAAAACCCTTCATTTTTCTACTCTCCCTTCTCTCCCACCACTTAGTATTTTCTTTCAGTAAAATGCTAAAAATGTCCTGGTATGTAAGCCTACCATTACACATGTTAAAAGTGCCCCAAAAGCTACAAATTTGGAACAGTTACTTGAAAAATAGTTTTGAATCATTGATATAAACTAAACTAAGATAATTTACTTTGCTGCCCTTAAAAAGAATTTAAATACCATCTTGAGGCATTTTTTAATGGTCAAAAATTGTCTTCAGCTTCAGTGGTTATGGTGCTGTTGTACCCCCCCACCCACACCCCCCTAAGAAAATTTCAGGGTGCGCCACTGATGTGTTGTCATGTATTTGGTGCTTAGAATAGGATTAATAGGATTATATGAGCTTGAAGGGTCACTATTCAACTATCAATATTCAACCAAACAGGGTGAAAAGGGGGTGGCTGGTATAGTGTTGGTAATTTTTCCACCCCTTGATTATTATGAATTTAACATTATATTTTAATTAATTCTCATTTCTTTTATTTCCTCTTTAAAGTGAATTTAATTTAGTATAAAACTAATAAGACTGAAAATACAAGCATTGCTTTGTTTTATTAATAAAGATGAGTTTAGAGGAAGTGTATCCACATATGAATGGAGGCAGAGTGGAGAACCATTTAGGAAAAAACACCTAAATTACACCCAGCTGTTATTCTAACCTGTTTTCTAAGACATCGGCAGTCCCATAAATTATGAGAGTAACACCTTAAACCTTGTGGCTATTCAACATTTTTCATAAGTTGAGTCCTTATTTAAAATTTAAACTTTCTCCTCTTAAAAAAAATATAAATGTTTTTACAATTTTTTTATTTTATTTAAGTTATAAGACAGTGTAGTAATACTGTATACTAATGTTCTTTCACTGTCTTATTATAAATTTCTAAGCCGTTAAACAATAATTAATGTTATTATTTTTGTATTAACAATGTAAGGTGAAGAATTTTTAGTTTTAAGTTATTTTAATGTTGTGTTTCAGTCAGTTGAAGGCGAGAACCACGAGAAAGCTGTGGAGCTCTTGAAGCAAGCTCAGGGCTCAGTAAAGCTAGTTGTGCGTTACACCCCTAAAGTACTCGAAGAGATGGAGATGAGGTTTGATAAGCAGAGGGCAGCGCGCAGGCGACAGTTCCAATAATCTCTCTATAATTGATGTGCTATAATTTGGATTTTTTTGTTTAGTGGAACAGTATGCATGATAAAATGTAGTTTTTGCTACATCAATTATTATGCTAGGAGTCGTCCATATACCATGTAACACTTTTTTATTACTTTATTTGACCCCCTTTTCCTCTTACGTTTACTCCCCTCCCTCAAATGTAACCCCAAATTAGCACAACACCCTTTTAATATCACTCAGAATCGGAAGTTATCTATGAGTTTGATTATTAATGTAATTTAATAATATTTAAACATTTAAATTATTTATTTTAATGGCATATAGACCTAGCCAAATAATTATTTATTTTAATGTATCATAATAAAATATTATTTGTGGAATATTGATAAACCTTTATGTCTGTAGTTCTAGAATGTTTTATAATTCCCTCTTGAATTTTAATGTTCTTATATGAATCTAAATATCGCCATATCTTCCAACCATCAAAATATGCTGAAAAATAAACTTTTTAACTTTCTACTCCAAACACAGGATGACGTGTAATATTCATATGAGATGAGCTCCAGTAAACATAAATAAGCTATATCATCTAAAATTCTGTAATGTGAATTAATTAATATATGAAAGCGGGAATGGGAAGTTCGTTTGCTTTTGTTATTATATTTTAAAATGAATCATGGCAATAATTCCATTGGAATCCAGATACAACTGACTGGCAGCTAAATCTAATTTAAAAAATATGTTTCCCAATTCCTGTGTTTACCTTTATGTTATTCCTTCTTTTTACGTGTTCCCATCTAAGTGTCTCATTCTTTGCCAATTTTTTCTATTTTGGGATTCCAACTTTAGGAAGTCATGTCATATTCCCTCTTGATGAGTTCCGATAGAATGAAACTTCGGTTGAGGGATTGGGTGGTAACAATGCATTTTATTCAAGAGCCGGCCATTACCTCTTTATCTATTGGCAGGAATGTAAAGTGTGGACTGTGTTATTTTCATTGTAAAAGCTATATTGTATTCCCTTTTATGCATTTTTATCCCTCTTTCCTGTACCTTCTTCCATGTATAATAAAATAAATGTTGTCTTAATGTTTTATCTCCATCATTTCTATTCCAGCCAGTGGCGAATTTAAAAATTTTTGCGCCCCTAGGCACAGTTAAAATATCCCCCCCCCCATTATTTTTTTTGTCAAGGGCTTTAGGAAGTTTTGGTGAAAATAGGTGTTGGGGAGGGGGGAGGTGGAAGTTAGTATTCAAGAAAAGATTTCTACGAAATATAATCAGACATGTACAGTACATGCCCTACAGTAGCTTGGGCTAACATTATGAAGAAGGGGAGACTGACGGCGGTTACAAAGCGATTGCAAAGTACAGTTATTTAAAAAGAAATATTGTTGTCCTGGCCTAAACTTGAACTATTCCGATAATGTTAGTCAATAATTTCTAAACTTATTTACTAAAAACAAAATATAATAAAAATAATGTTATACAAAAATGTGCCGCCCCCTAAGGGGGCCTATAGTGTATATCCGATTCTGATTCCAGCATCACCCAAGTAACCATCCCTCAAACTTTGGACCCAGATATTAGCACTGAACATTGAGGTGGAAAATCAACATGCGGAGAATGTGGAACATTTCAAATATTTAAGAATATTAATTGCAACAGGGAACAGACATGCAGTGTACGAGGGGGATTAAAGCTAAGAATAGCAATGGCAACTGTTCACAATTCTTTAATTTGACACGGCAGCTAATGTGGGACAAGAAGATGCCAGGGAGAACAAAGATGAATCTTTAAGCTATACCTTGTCCCCATTCTTACTTACAATTTAGAGACTTGCACTATAATTAAGAAAGTGGAGTAAGCTGCAACCATGTGAAATTATTTTTTTAAGAAGCACCCTTCTAGAATACATAGAGAGAAGAGAATGAGGAATGAGGACATGAAAGAGGAGTTAGTAATGAAGGAATCAATGGAGGAAATTAAGTAATTAAGACACTGATGGCTCAACCATGGGAAAAGAAAGGAAAACACAAAAACAGTATGTAATTACATGTAGGGGATAGGAGATTAGTTGGACGAACTAGAAAAAGGAAGAAGTGAGAGAGCTGGGGAAGAGTTGATGGAAGAAGGAAGAAGTGAGAGAGCTGGGGAAGAGTGATGGAAGAAGGAAGAAATGAGAGAGCTGGGGAAGAGTGATGGAAGAAGGAAGAAGTGAGATAGCTGGGGAAGAGTGATGGAAGAAGGAAGAAGTGAGAGAGCTGGGGAAGAGTGATGGAAGAAGGAAGAAGTGAGAGAGCTGGGGAAGAGTGATGGAAGAAGGAAGAAGTGAGAGAGCTGAGGAAGAGTGATGGAAGGAGAAATGTTCCTGGACAGACAGTATTGTTCAAAAACATGCTAACTGGTAAGCTGGAGGGGTCCCATGATGATGATGAATAGCAATGATCAAGGCTGCTTTCAGAAAGAAGAGGCTGCTACTGACTAGCAAACTGGACCTGGAGATGAGTAAGAAACTGGTGAAGTGCTACATATGGAGGAGCATTGCTTTGTATAAAGCTGAAACAAGTACCCTAAGGAAAAAGGAGAACAGATATTTGGAAAGCTTTGAGATGTGGTTCTCAAGGAGAATAGAGCGGATAAATTGGACATAACTGGTTATTATTGAAGTAGTTCTAAGAAGAGCAAATGAAAATAGAACCATTCTGCAGGTGATTATATTAAGAAAAACTAACTGGATTACTCACATGATAATAGGTTATTGACTGGATTCTTGGACGGCAAAGAGAACCAGGAATACTCGAAAACAACTGATTAATGCCATTAAAAAAGAAGATTAAAGTTTCAAGATATTGAAAAGGAAGTTCAAAATAGGACATGCTGGAGGTGTCAATTTGGACAAGGAAACATAATTGTCAAAAGACAACATTTAATTAACTATTATAAAACTCTGTGCTTAATTTGCAGAATATGGAAGATCATTTTCTTTCACCATTGTAAATACTGGCAGAGATGCAGATGGATCTCTACCATAAGTATATTTAAACATGAATTATGTTTTGATATGACCAAACAAACAAATTAAATACCTTTGCTTTGAGGAAAACTTATTTATTTAAGATTTATTATATTTGGAAGAAGGTACAGGAAAGGTGGACAGAAACATATAAAAGGTAGGACACAATATGGCTTTTACAATGAAAAGAACAACACAGTTCACACTTTACATTGCTGCCAATTGACAGAGAGCTAACGAATGGTTGCCTCTTAAATAAATTTCATTTTCACATGGCCGATTGAGCGGTGAAAATCGAATTTCTTTAAGAGGCAACCATTATATCTTTCTCCATTGGCAGCAATGTAAAGTGTGAACTGTGTTCTTCTTTTCATTGTAAAAGCCATATTGTGTCCTACCTTTTATATGTTTCTGTCCACCTTTCCTGTACCTTCTTCCAAATATAATACAATTACCTCATATTGAGTTAGTTAAGATTTAATAATCATGGTTGAGCTGTTACAAATTTCCATTAATGTTTTGATTGTTACATATACTATTTTCTGAAAGAAATGTTACTTTTATTCATTGCGTTCAATAAAACTAATTCACACTAATATTTTTTGGTAATATTTAGAATGCATACACAAGTTTAATCATTAATAAAAACAACAGAGACTAAGGTAAAAAATGATACCCTAGGCAGCAATGAATAAACCTTGAGCATTGTTTTACTGGAAATGCATTAATAAAGCAGCTTTTGAAACTCATCGTAAAAAACAAGGACCAGAGCAGAACCAGTGCCTCTCAGTATGTTTGAGAAAGCACCCTTGTAGAATGCAGAGCCACCTTCCATCTTTAAGATCTTTTTCCAACAATCAAATGTGTTTTTGTACAGCACTTCTGACTTCGACAAACCAGACTGCATCATCATTCGCCGACGTACTGTGTCCATGGGGTACGATATCAGACCCGAGACTGTCGTCACCACCTGAAATTAAATACTGTTAAGGTGGGGTGGGAGAGAACAGGAGTTAAGTCTGTGAATTTTTTAAATTTTAAAACAAAAAAACACAATTTTTGCCCTAAAATGAATAAAATACTGATTCAGTAGATACATTTAGTTTAATTTATACATAAGTAATCTCAACAGTTTTTGAATATCTGTCAGAAAAATCACTGAATTTTACCAGGATTCTCTTTTCTTTACTTTTTTGTCTCAAAATGGTTAGCAATGATGATGTTTATCTTTATTTCAGAGTTTTCTGTTAAAATGTCCACTTGTCCATGACATATTTAAGAACTCTTTAGATCCCAACATGTAGAAAATTAAACTAAATATACTGAATCAATATTTTATTTATTTTGACAAAACAAAAAGTTTTTTGTCTTACAAACTTCAAAAATGCTTATCTTAATAATTCATGTTTACTTCTAACCCACCTTTATGATCTAGATTAGACTGGCTGTCATTAGGTGAGACAGGATTAGGAATAAAGTTATCTGGGAAAGAGTGGGGTTATTGGGAGTGACTGAGATGGTATGGGCATGTAATGAGGATGTTGGAGTATATAAGAAAGTTCGACACCTTAGCTCAGTCGGTAGCGTGTCTGCCTACTGAACTAAGGGTCTCTCCCGGGTTTGATTCCTGGCATGGCTGAAAATTTATCATTGATGAAATCAATAAAATTATATTATCTTAAAATCTAAGTATGATTATTTTAAAAGTAGTGAATTAAATTTAGGAGTACTATATAATGTGTTTACATTTTAAAACTTTTAAAATTAATTGATGAGAATTATAATCAAATTAACACATTCATAAATCAACGACCGGAGACTGGATGTTTTGCCTATCCTAGCCTAAAGTTAGATTATAAGGCATATGAAGCTATGACAGGCCTAGCAAGATGGTAGTGGAAAATATATGGCTTGAATAAAACAACTGACCCAAACCATAGGTGTGAAACAGTAAATTAAACCGACCCAGCCACAGACTGGAAGTTGATGATGATAAAGTGAATGTGTATTTCTATATACATATAAACTATTCCTATGTTTTTAGCACTGCATCTTACTATCCATTCGGGTTAAACTCAATTGTACTAATTCCGCTGATATATTAGGGAGAAGGAAGCTTAAATTTAAATGAAGTTTACCCACATTTGTGTGGAGAGAAATTGGAAAAACACCCTCAATACACCTGACTGGGATTTGAACCTTGAGCTCCCCATCATCAGCAGTCCATTCCAATGCAAGAGTGATGCCTTATGCCAATGATTCTCAATTTATTTTACCTATGCAACTTTGGAACTTTACATCCTTGAAAAAATTGTGAAGCTCCAAAATTATTTTGTAAAGTGGGTTTTATGTTTACTGCATTAGAATTTAAAACTTGGAGAAATTTTGTATATAATTTATTATATTATTATTAATATATATATATATATATAAGTTAACTTAATTTTTCTCATAAATAGTTTGCAAAATATATAAAACCATTATTTGCCAAACAGAAGATATATTTTATTTTATCCAAAACAATTTTTTTAGTGAGAAAAATGACGTTTGACATTTCTGAAAATCTTTTTAATACCTGGTTCATTGAAAGATGGATGGAATTGCATACATGTCTTCTTCTGCATTCAATATATTACAGTATTTTGTTTTGAAGTGTATTTCAAAAATTCAACCCCCCAAAGATTATAATGTCTCGAGAAACTCCTGAAGAGGTTTCAGGGAGCTCCAGGGCTCTTGAGGAGCACACTTTTTGAAAATACTACCTTAGACCATTCAACCACTGAAGCAGATAAATAGTTTTATGTTATTTTAGCACATTATAATTAATGTGTTCCCAGCTGTACTCATGTTTCTCTCATTTAATTTAATTTTAGCACTAGTCTTACAATTTTTAAAAAGATCTTTAAATAGCTTATTGTTTAGGAACATACCTAAATTCTTAATATGCAATCCTGTACAATAATTATAATAACCGTACAAAGTGGCAGTAATAAGCCAACTACCGAGTCGAAGATGGCTGCGTTATCTGATAGCTCGTGAATAAAGCAGACGATTTTCGCATGTCCATCATAGACTCTGCCTTAAAATATGAGTGAAGAATGACCCTGGGTACAGGACGATTCCTGGATAGCTCAGTGGTAGAGCATTGGCGTACTAAGCCAAAGGTTTCGGGTTCAATTCCTGTGTCCAGGTGTCATTTTTCCATTTTCAGAATATATCTAGATGGAGTATTCCTCTCTAAAAGCACAAATAATAGCTTTGGCTATTTGATTATTAAATGTAACAGGTCAAACTTCTTTACATACTCTATAGAATTAGGAACGTTAAAGTTCACAGCAGTCCTAATAATTTGTGGTTACCACGAGGAGGCCATTTCTTATCATTCTTATATCATTTATCTCTCTTCTTCTGTCTATAATCTGTTTGTACTACAAATGCATCCAAGGAAACCTTGATTGAGTAGCAAGGATTATACTTTCTAGCAAGGGTTTTATACAAAAGTATTGATTATATCACTTTATCGATATAAATAAATTATAGATTTAAATTAGTTTTGACCTATTTTTAGGTATTTATACTATCCTTATTTTATCAAGGAATTGATAAAAAAAAGTGTTGAAACAAACCTGTGCAATAAGAAATGCAATATGAAATGGTGGATTAGGGTCGCTCAAAAGAAGCTTGGAGGTATCGAACAGGCCAAAGTAAGCGGCTCGATAGATGATGATTCCCTGTACAGACACACCGAATCCTCTGTACAAGCCAATGGGACCATCAGATTTGAAAGTTTTTACAAGGCAGTCCTTCAAACCTTTAAACTCACGGTCACTACCTCCTGCCTTGCCGATATCTACAGCCAGCCTGAAAATTATACCCACAAACATTTAATACAAATAGAGAAATGAAACATTTAAAATAAGCTTGTTTTCCTGATCTCTCTCCCTCGCAGGCAATCCAGTTATTGCAAGAACTTAAACCACCAATGCAGGCTAACGCACAGGTTATTTAACAGTTGCAAGTACAGGTTGTTAAACTAAACACACACTATATTGGTTAGACTAGCAGAGCTTGATGAAGGTTTGATTTACCAACTCCACAGCCTTGCTTACTGGCAGCTGTTGTAATGGTTGATAGTGTAAAGTGTTGCTTCACTATTTATCGGTATCTTATTTTTTCCACCACCTTTTTGAGATATCCAAATAATGATATTTATAATAAAACTATCAACTAAACAGTTTATGTTATAGCATCACAGACTTTTTCGGCATAGTCCTTTCTTGCATTCTCATGGGCAGTAACATTAGAAGTGCATGCTGGCAATGCATATGACAAATATCAAATTCAGAGTTTAGAAAAAAATAGAATTCAAACGTCTTATTTACTTAGCTCATGTGCCGCCACACCGTCATGCTGATGCATTGTGTATGAATACATGAAAGTAGATCCTTTTCTCGTTTTCTGGTTCTAATTATATAAAGGGTAAAGAAACCTGCATCCAGACTATCAAGCCAAACTCTGAGCCGAGCTTTGTTTCTACATGCAGACAATTTTTCCCACAAGCCAAACCTCTAACCTTCCTGTGAGCCATATTTTGCTTCAGAAAGTTATTTACTTAGGTGGATGACACACTCAATGGACTGAAAAATTAAAATTGGCTGTCGTGAAATATATTTCATCACACTCAAAGACAAAGAAAAAAAAATACAGGACAGATAATGGTGGCAAACTCAAATGTACACCGGGCGAGCAGAATTCAGCCGACCTTAAATTTCAAGAAATTAGTGTTCAATACAAAACTTTATTTGAATGTCACCAAGTAATTTTGAACATCTAATTAATTTGACTGGGCCTAAAGTGCAAAAATAGAACCAACCAACCCCCCTCCCTCTCTCCCTTGCTATCTACTCTGTTGACCATATTTTAGTAAATAAAGACAATTTTAAAATTGCACATGAATGTTTTGAGATTCGGCTCACAACGCCGTCCAGTGAGTTACTAGCTGAGCCTTCTTACATCCTTTGATATTTTGTTTAAATGCCGACATTCAATGGTTTGCTGCGAGCATTCCACCGAACACACGATGGAAGTTCACGCTCGCGACATGGTTTGGCTCGATAGTTTGGACGGCTGTTTAATAAGTTGACCTTGCATGGTTCCACAATATTATACATTGTAGAATAGAGCAATAGTTTAGTCTATCAAGTTAAGACTACTTACTACCTTTCAGGATAAAAGGAGTGTACATAACATTTAACCAATAACTTAAGGGTAATTTGTTAACTACATAACACCTTTTTCTTGCCTTTTTTGAGCATCACCCCCAAGTAGCACTAAGAAAATATCCAGTCTAATCCATCCCCCTACATCTCGTATTACTGTAAGTAGCTTTCCTATCAAGTGAATGTCATTATATTGTAAGGAAGATTTTGTGACACTTAAAGAGAGATCAGGTTTAATATTACTCAGAATCGAAAGTTATCCATAAACATATTTTACAACTGGTGAAACCATGAACAGTAATATTATTTTTTCAACATTAGAATTTCATCACAAGATCTGTGTTATGTAACACCGTGATATACTCACCCTCCACCCCTTGTAACACCATGTATACATTAGAGCTCCCTCATGCCTGCGTTCGGCAGCGTTACGTGGTTTATGGATGACCCCATATTAAATTGGCATACTTATTGTAGTCAATCAATTATATAAACCTTAGACAAATTAAAATAGGTACAATCTTTAGAAAGTACCGCATTTCATTCTGAAATTAACTTTTTAAGCCAAGCTAATAAATTAATCCAATTTTTAATTAAGTTTTATCAATGTTTATAATATAAAAAAAGTGTTTGTTTAAATGTTTTAAATAGTTTCAAATGAGAGTCATTGACTGACCTTGTTCGAGCATAATCCAGGGGGTACACGACACACAGGGATGTGGCCCCAGCAGCTCCTCCTGCCGCTAGATTACCTAGGAAATGTTTGAAGAAATGTTCCTTCTTATCAATACCCTCAAGAAAGATTTTCTTGTATGTATCTTTGAAGGCAAAGTTCAAAGCTTGAGTAGGGAAATATCTTATCACATTTGTTAGGTTACCTCTCCAGTAACTCATAAAACCTTGCTCTCTTGGTATTCGTATGAAACAATCGACCATTCCTGGACAAAAGGATTCACATGACTGCATTAGTGGTGAATGCAGGTTCGGATCTAGGGAAGGGCGACAGAGGCGAGCACCCTAGAGCCTCCACAAAATGTTGCAATAAAAAAAAAATCACTTTTGGCTAATTCTTTAAAAATCAACTTTGGTCATTTTTGTACAAAACATTTATGAATAAAATATAAACTATTTTTATTTCAAAATTTTGGTATTATTTTATCTCCTTATCAAGATTACCTAATTAAAAACAAACAAAACATATGTTAATACACTTTTTGTTCTAAACAAATTAAATGTATTGTGTTGACAATATTTCCTTATTTAAATTTAAAATTGAGTTTTTAACATTTATTATTTTAAAGAAAAAATTATGTTGAAATGTTGAAAAGAAAAATATAGTTGTTTAATTAGTTTTGGACCTAACACAGCTTTAAATATGGATGTGGGCTAATGAGTAGACCTAACACATTGGCATTTAGTTTTGTTACCAACCCTCTACTCCCTCACTCTATAACGCTCTCGCATCCCCAAGGTTGACTGGTGCTCTATTCCTCACCCTTCATAGTTCAACCCCTGTGGGTCTAAGGTCGTAAGCCAAGCACCTACACTCTTCGTGGCCGCTCGGCAGCAAGCCGAGTTCTACCAAACTACCTGACCAGGGGAAATAGAAGGAGTGGACAAACCCGCACAACAACCCCATTGGGGAAATAAACCGCAGTAAAGTGTTTACGTATGCTTTCTTCGTCAAAACTGACCATCCTAACTCGTCGAATCCTCCTTACTGCTTCAAAATTGGTTCACTGCAGTAACTCACTGAACCATTCTTCCTGCCTCCCACCTTGTTCACTGCAGTAACTCGCTGACCCTCCTTCCTGCCTCCCACCTTGTTCACTGCAGTAACTCACTGAACTCTCCTTCCTGCCTCTCACCTAGTTCACCGCAATGACTCACTGAACCCTCCTTCCTGCCTCTCACCTTGTTCACTGCAGTAACTCACTGAACACTCCTTGCC
>CABFWO010008928.1:0-14808 GCA_902155825.1 Timema genevievae | reverse complement strand
ATTCGAACCTCGATCTCCCCGTCCTCGGCGGTCGAGCTCAACACGACTAGCGCGTTAGCCAACTACGCCACCGAGGCGGGTATGTTTAAGACTAACTTGAGCTATACACTAAACAATATTTATAATTTTGGTAATTTTATATTGTTATGGAAAATAGTATATTAAATGAGGTGTGACTTTATTAATTCGGGATGGATTTTCAACTTGAAGAATAACATTTAAAAAATGTGGCCTAAGCTGCATCAAACTATTTCAAAAGTTAGGCAAGTATCCAATGAGGTATTAGGAGTGTTTATAGGAAAAGTGCTACAGTATTTTCACTGATGTGAAGATTTTTAAATTTCCATATTTCTTTAATCAGTTTTACAATGGAAATCTGCATGGGTGAGAATCTGATTTTTTTCTATCTGAGTGTCATCCCTCCCCCAAACTCAATCATCCATCGGAAGCAGCAATTTTAATTAATTATGTTGGACTCCAACGATTTTCATTTATGCTATTTTCCCTAATATTGACATCAGAAGTATTTGATTTTATTTATCAATTTTTTTTTATTATTTCATTATTGTAAATCTTGTCAACTATTTTAGAATAATTGACCTATTTTGGTTAACAAAGCCTAAACATCAAATTTCTTTTCAAGAATGCTATTAAATTTAAATAAAGTAAATAATAATAAATTTTGTCTTTGTAAACAAAATGTATTTCCTTTAATAAACCTACTTATAAATATTGCAAACTGAATAGCAATTTAATTCATTGTATTTTAATGTCACCCAAATATTAATTTGAATTTTAAGAATTTGTACTTTGGATTTAGATTTAAATTATGCATCACAGGCACAGTAATTTCACCCACAAAGCTAAGTTACATAAATCAGAATCAACAAAGCTTTAAAATATATTATTTTATTTTATATCATTGCTTCACCTCTCTAATACATGTTTTGCTTGAAACTAAAAGTTTTTTTAAGTATATATTATTTTTTGTCAGGCATACATGTTATAGTTGTCTAGCATCGAAGGTAAAAAAAGTATTACTGTCCTGAGTCACAGTATATTAGCAACAAGGTAAGCAGGGTCGGCCTGGCTCTTCTTCAGGCCCTCGGCTAATATTTCATAGGGCCCCCTACAACCCATACCGATCCAATGTAGTTTTATTATAGAATTAAAAAATAAATTACCAAAGAAAATTTGTTTCTATTATTGTTTCCAATAAAGATGATACACCCCCGCCAAACCAGAATTAGGATTCTTGACAGGGGAATAACATTCAATCTAATAAAATTAAATACAGTTTTTAAATGCACTTAGTCAAATTAAACTAAAAAATTATTTAACTGTCAAAATTAAAACTAATACAAATATCCAGCTGATTGAAATAACTCACATTTACAAATAAATATAAATGTACAGCTTAGTAAAATGCAAACAGTAAAAAGGAAAACAATACATCTCTTTAACCATACATAGCAAGGAAATATTTGTTAATTAAACATTAAAAAGTGTATCACTCTGAATAATATCATAAAGTATATAAGTGAGTAGATAAAAACATGTTATAAAGCAGTTTCAGAATGCATTACAACAACATGTAAAGTTATACCTTTTGCGCTGTAACAATACATTCAGAAATTTTTTAGATGATTTACATAATCGCCAACACTAATAGTACTGAATTAAAATTTATAGTCATTGAACAAAAGCATCCAAATATTCTGGGAACAAGCATTGAGAGAAAGAATAACTTTTTCTTGTCAAAATAATAACTTAAATTCTTCATTGGATGCTGCTATTTCATCTATTTTTCATATTTTGGGATCATGAAAATAGTATTTTTCAACATACGAGGGGCGACCCAAAAGAAACCGGATTGAAAGCGCGTGGCCTTTCCTAGGCGTAATAGAGAGTTCTCCCGCTAGGTGGGTCTACTAGAGACCTTCCCAAATCAGTTGCCCAAGTGGCGTCTGCGTAGAAGGTTAGGTTTGATTTTAGTGTTGTTTTCTCAACTGTTCTTGTTTGCTGCCTGCGAAATCGTTATGGCAAATTTAAAGGAACAAAGAGTGTGTTAGAAATTTTGCTTCCTGCTTGAAAAATCTGCAATGGAAGCTTACCAAATGGTTCAACAGGCTTTCTAAAAGGATGCTATGAGCTGCACACAAGTTTTTTAGTGGTTTTGGCGCTTTAAATGTGGTGAGATGAGTGTTGAAGATCATGCTCGTTCTGGGCGCCCTTCATCATCTCGAAACAACAAAAACATTGAAAAAATCTGCCAAAAAATCTACGAGGATCGTTGTTTCACGATCGACGAAATTTCAGAACAGACAGGAGTGAGTTGGAGCTCGTGCCAGCGGATTTTGACTGAGGATTTGCAAATGAGACGTGTTGCCGCTAAGTTTGTTCCTTGTCTGCTCACACAGGATCAAAAAACCATTCGTCTGAATTTGGGCCAGGACTTGAAAAATCAGATTGAAAGTGACCCAAATGTTTTGACCAAGGTCATTACAGGTGATGAGAGTTGGTGTTACGGATATGACCCCGAAACCAACCGACCAAAAAAAGCAAGATAAGTGAGGTCGAATGTTAAGACGATGATCATTGTATTTTTCGATGTTCGTGGAATTGTGCACCGGAAATTTGTCCCCCTGGTCAGACTGTTAATCAACACTTTTATTTGGAAGTTTTAAGAAGTTTGAGGGAGGATGTGCTAAGGAAACGCCCGGAACTTGGGCGATCAGGTTACTAGTTCCTTCACCATGACAATGCCCCCGCACACACAGCCTTGTTTGTGAACCGCTATTTAGGCTCTCAGGGGTGGTCTATCGTTCCCCACCGTCCTCATCTTCAGACTCTCTATACCCAATATCATTGCTGAGGGAACTGCAGGTTTTATGGAGGAAAGATTTATATTCGCTGTTACTCACAAAACTAAGTAAAAAGGAACATCTCTGTCCACCAAAGAGGATAATAATCAATTTAAGATTTCAAAGATCAGAATTATATATACATATATATACTTATCATTGATAATAATATATATATATATATATATGATTATAGCTCAGGAATTATTGATTTTATAAGAATATATAAGCATATTTTTATTTTTAATGGCACTACTACTTATTAATGATAAGTTATTTTGTACCGTATCTCAAATAGTTGTGGGGATATGAATAAAATTGTATGTTTCTTACAATGTAAAGTACCCTCAGAGTCATTTTCATGGGAAATTGAGAGTTGCCATTTTTTTTGTGATGTCAAACAGTATCTAGATACAAATCTTAATAAAAATAATTTTAGCGGATTCCAAGAAAATATATTTTTTTCTCTTTTTGCTCCTCAGTAAACTACCCTTAATTTTAAGGTTAGATGTCTAAATTTTTTTTAAATCCTCGGGGTAACCTCATGAAAACCCTAGATACAATGTTTTAGCCCGATAGGTAAAATGGTTTCGGGTCTAGGACCAGATACAGACAAAGACAATCGGCATCTCGTAAACATTTTAGGTTGGCTTGTTGGCATTTTTTTTTTATCAAGATCTCGAGATAGATTTTTGATGATCATAATACTACTCTCTTCGAGAGGTCAAGAGAAAGCAAGAAGAAACAACTGTTACGAATCCACTGGACTCACTCTCAGTTTCATTAAAATCCATTATATAAGTAAAAGCCTTATGACTCCATTACCCCTTGGCTCCTATCCTTTTTAAGCGATACAACTTATCACGACTGTGTGGAGTGTCACCCCTTAGTATAAGGTTTTCCCAATGTCATTTTTTAAGTTGCTTGACGGAGGACTACTCGACTAATCCAAACAAATTTACAACTATATTACAATTAGCAGTGGAATCAGCTATTATTATATTGAAGACATGACCCATACAATGTGTGTTGATCAGGGAGGCATTTTTTATATTTAAATAGGCTTGAATGCCATTACCTTCATGCTATACACTCCATTAAATGAACATGCGACGACATTTCTAATTTGAGTTCCTAATTTGTTAAGATCTGACTAAAGAAATTCATACAATTCACTACCGCTAGAATCATCTACTATTAATTGCAGCAAACTTTAGTATACTTTTAACATGATTCATAAAACCAACACAAAGAGCTAAATAATTCATTATAGCTACCTCTTGTGTTTCATCTATCCAGTATCAAACTGTAAACGACCGATTCCCGGAGATTCCTCAAAACTAAATTTTGATCTTAAGATCCAATAACTTTTTTTTTATTATTAAAATTTTTTGATAGAAACATATCCAGTGAATCTCTTTTTTCGTGCCCGTGTCACAATACAATGCACAATTTTTCTCTAAGAAGGGACATCGGGGGGAGGGATACCCCTTAACTTCAAAATTGTATACGATGGGGGAAAACATCATTAGTTCAAATTTGTGAAAGTCTATTATGGTGCAAGAGGCTTTATTATGTTCCCCTTAATTAAATCACGTCCCAAACCGAACACAAATTGTTATAATGTATCTGCGGTGGCCCATTCTGGTCGGCGATCACCGACACTGAAGTGAAGTGCAGAGGTTCTACATAACATTAAATACCCAGAGGTCCCATTCGGTTATTATCATAGTCTTGTGCAATTTAGTTTAATAAGCTAGTTGATAAATAAAATATACATATTATAATTATTAGATTACATATAATAATTCCCCAAAATACTTTCTTTTTTTTTTTTTCAATTTTATTTTGTGTGTGTAAATGAACTTTATTTTGGAAGTGTTGTCATAGGCCAACCACTAAATATGGAGGCCTTGGGGGTTTTTTTTAATGTAGAAATGAGTATCAAAACTTATAATTATATATAACACTAGCACTTGCACAAAATATATATTGTATAAGCTTGTTAAATAAATTGTGGGCAAACCAAACATAATTTATGTTTCATTAAGGTGAGATGTATGTAAACAATTGTTCATAACTTTTGAAATGTTGCCTACACTTATTCTTTGGGTAGGTGATTCAGGATGCACAATATAATTATGGCATCACCTCAATCAGTCTTTACCCAGCTCCATATGTAATAGTACGAATGTGATTAAAAGGTTTTTGAAGCACCAATGAAAACTTCTGTTGTTCATTCAAGAGAACACTACACTTTGTGCAAGCACAGAATCACAGAGATGTGTGAGGTGTAATGCTCCATTATCAGTACATCACATGATGAAGGTAATGTTTTCTAGTTTGTGTAGAAATTAAATGCAAAAATGTCATGTTTAAGTAAAAATCACACAGCCAATGGTTTGTAAAATTGAATGTAGTTAAGCTAAATTAAACATGTACTCATGTCTTAGAAAACAAAGTTTCAATAAATTAACAACATTGCATATTTTTTTGTTTTGATTAAAATAAAGTTTAACCTTGTCAATATTTTATTTATTTTTGCATAACGTGGTTTATTACTTGTTTTTCAACAAGAAGTTTAGAAAAAAAAATATTTTTCATACCATTAACTAAAAGTAGTTATTCTGTAATTTAGTATGGGTAGGTTTATTTAGAAGCGATTGTTGTATTTCCACCTCAATCAGAATAAAGTAACAACAAAACAAGTATACTAGTAAGTAATTTATTTGTTTAAAAGGTAAAACTACAATAAAAAAAGCTTCATTTGTCCTTCCTTGTCTGTAGGAGTTCAATGTTTCCTGCAACAAAATTCAATTACACTAACTCGTAGAAAAACAAATATTTTTTATTACATAAGATGACAAGGTCATCATTCTAATTGGATGGAGAAGGTAGTTAACCCATTCACTGGTGCGTGTGTAGTAAGAGTTCTCTACTCAGGCCTGGTAGCCATTTTTTTATGTGTATATTCTTATCTGACAAATATGTTTGCTATCCATTTATTTTCTCATTTATGATCATATTGAAGCTACCATTTCATCGCTATACTATGAAGTATTTGAACTAGCTATTAGTACAGTGGTTCATTGATAGATGTCATTATAATAAGTTATTGCAATGAAATGTCAATTCATGCCAGCACCAGGGAACGTTAAGGCAAATAAATATGTTGTTCAACACCTGCGCCAGGTAAAGGGTTAAGAGGAATTGTGCCTATATTAGCATGGAAAGAGGATGTAAACACCATAGCAAACTTGGCTAAGATTCAAACCTCTCTCTTACATACAACCTGGACAACCTTGGTGCACACACAATATTAAATATTAACATTTATGTTAAGAAAGTTATGCATTAACGATCCAACTCATTTCTAAAACAAAAATGGCTTGAAACAAATTTGAGTGGGAAAATACCTTGAGATTAAAGACTTTCATTATATGTGATGCAGCCCAGGAAAACATGCCATATGTCACAAAAATTATTTTCATGTTTTTTATTTCCACCAATAGAAAACTTAATTCTGAACATTAAAAAAAATATATCTCTAGCTATAAAATTACATTTTTTATAATATTTCAAACATTAATATCTATTATCACCAATTTGTGGTAAATGGTCGCCAAAGTTAAAAAAAAAGAAAAATATCAATAAAATTAGATATCAATTTTTTTTTACCATTTAAGATATTTAAAATGCTTTGTTTGAACTGAAAAATACATTTTTTCCGCTAAAATTTTTTTTAGCTGTCTATTTTGTTTACCAGCAAAAGGAATTCAACAATTAGCTGAAAAAATTCATCTACTTGCATAAACAAAATCTATAAAATTGGATTCTGTATTTCCTATTTGAGGAAATCCAAAATGTTGGATCCTTTTAAACTTAAGAGAAAGGATTATTAGAGATTTAGAGGCTTAACAGAAAACCTAATCATACCAATAGGCCTACAACTCATGACAACTTTAAAATAACATGTTTTAAAAAATATTAGATAAATACTCAACTCTAAGCTTGCATGGGTACATTAGGAAATGAATATTTAAGAAAAGTGAGTTGATTCTTGCTTCATTTTTAAACAATACACAAGCCTACTTTATGCAAACTATTTAATCAATATAATGATTATCATTCAAAACATTTGCATGTAATAATGAAAATTAATGTTATATTAATATGACAATCCTCCGTTTACATTAACTGTCCCACATGTCAAGTGTCCTCAAAAATGTGTGTGTGCAATTTGGGGGACCATTATTATCAGTAGTGTACCCACAGGGGGGCTTGAGGGGGCTCGAGACCTCCTACCATAGTTTGAGGATGCCCCAAGATCTACGCAGATCCAAACAGAAAATAAAATGGGGGGGTTATGACCAGTTAAACATTGTGAGCATTTTTCATGCTATGAAAATATTATTGTTTGGTCAGTAGGATTAACCTCTTCCTTTCTTTAAGTGTCAGCGTTTCTTCGTAAGATGACTGTTTACAACACTCAACAGTTTTTCTCCTTTCTGTGCACTTCCCTATTATAAATAATCAGTCATTTTTGTGAGAGTAGGCTTATGTGACAGTTAAGCCAACTTTAATTTAGACCTATTTATTTATTATTGTGTTTGTTTATCACATTTATAGTAGTAAAAATATGATTAATATTCTGAAAATTGAAAAATTACACCTGGACATAGAATCGAACCCAGGACCTTTGGCTTAGTATGCCAATGCTCTAACCACAGAGCTATCCAGGAATCGTCCCATGCCCAGGGTCATTCTTCACTCATATTTTAAGGTAGAGTCTATGATTGAGCTAACAAATATCAATGAAAACCTTCTACAAAGCTTCCAGGTATGGATAATGGTAAAAAAGATCTACCTTCAGGGTTTGGGAGGACCTCCCCCAAAACCCCCATACTTCACAATCCTTTGTACGCTACTGACCATTATTGGCCTAAGACATTTTGACACACTTCTACAGTGACTTTACAAATGTATATTACGTTACATATTATAAAGAACATGTCATACCCTACAGTTATATTCACACAAAGTAAACACAGCCAGAAGCTTTCATGATTGCCAGGTAAGCTGGCACTTAGTAACATAATGATGGCATAATACCAAGCACAAAGATATAAACCACATAACTTACAATAATACTTTATTTTCTTACTATATTGATGTTGAAATGTAATATAACGATAGTTAAACATATTGAAATAAACAATATAAATAATTATCCTAGGCCAAAGACAAATAATAGAAACAGACTCTCAACCTTACGAGGGTTTCACTGCGCTCCCTTTGCCAGCTTGAGTCCTTCAACACTGGGCTTCGCTACGGTCAATGTTGGGTGATGATAGTACTTAATGTAGCGATCCTAGTGTTGAAAGACTAAAGCTGGCAAAAGGAGCGCAACCATATTAACCTGAAGGCCAGGTTTCTGGGTATATTATTTTTCTGTGGCCTAGGCCCACATTTTTTTTTAAATCCTTAGTTTATTTAATATAGAACATTAAATTCAGGTTACTCACAGTTTTCCACTGGGCTGCTGTTATTTAGACCTATGCTCTTATAGCAGCAATGAGTTTCCTTGCTGAAATTAAATAATATTGATATGGTGTCACTTTTTATTGATATTAGAATGAGAATTATGAAAAGAATACGGTCAGGAAATGCATGTTATTACTCGGTCAGTAAGAAGCCTGCTTTCAAGGAATGTAAAACTCATAATACAAAATAATAATTCTACCGGTTGGTCTTTCTGATTGTGAAACAATCTCTTTCCTTACATGATAAAAGGGTGTTCAAAAACAAGGTGCTTAGGAAGATATTTGGTTCAAAAAGGGATGAGGCCATTGGAGAATGGAGGAGGTTGTATAATAATAAGTTACATACCCTGTACTCATCACAAGTATTATTAGGATTATCAAATATCGCAGATTATGGTGGGCAGGACATGCAGCGTGAATGGGAGATTCTAGAACCATGTTCAGGGTAGTGACTGGCAAACCGAATGGGAAGATAACATTGGAAAGACCTAGACACAGATGAAAGGAGAACATTAGAATGGACCTGAAATGAGATGAACTGGATAAAACTAGCTATAGACAGGGATAGATGGCATACGTTGTTAAGTGTGGCAATGAACTTTCCAGATCCTAATAACATTGAGTAAATAAGTATTTATTGACAAAAGATTTAACAAAGTTCCAAATGGAACTTTTATATATTAACAAATAAGACTGAAACAGTGGATGTTAAAGCAATCCACCCAACCTATTTATGTTTAACAGCAAGTTGTGTTTTTATAGTGTATAATGCAGAACAGGAGTTGTCCTTGGTTTGAAATGAATTTAAAAAAAGGGTAGTATTTAAGTAATAACAAATAGTCTATGAATGTGTTTAATTATAGAGGTTAGCAATAGTTTACATAAGCATACATATTTTCTTCTACATGCTCTGTATTATTACAAAATGTATTAGAAAAAATATATTTAATATAAAAATGAGTAAACCTAAGCCTACTGTTTAAAATGTTAGTGGATTTTTATTTAACTGCAAGTACATATTAACTAAACAACAAACTCATATCCTAAACCACTTTCATCAACATTAGTAAAAGTAATACATTATAAGCTAACCTAACTAGGCCTACAAGTACTGGTAGCCCAGGTGTACTTCTTTGTTTCAAATATACTTTTGATTTCAAAATAACTATTGCTTCACTTACAGAATCAGTAGGCCTACATAAAATATACAATAAAATAAGTCTAGTTTAAAATTGTTCCAAATGACTATATAATGAGTCAACTCACCTTTCTTTATATTTAGAGATCCCAGTGGCACACCCTTTATTGATGATAGAAAAACTTTTCCGGCAATAGATATAAAACTTAAGTCATTCACTTACTGATCGTAACATATAATGGGACCTATTAATATAATTATAAATAGTGATACAATTGAAAATATTCTTTTCAAAATTTAAGAAAATTGCCAAGATTAAGCCTAATTGAAATATTAAAATAACCAATTAAATAACATTATAATAAGTAACTTGAAATAAATAAAAATTATTAAATGATTAGTTTAAAACTTTTGAATAATATTATGACTAATATAAAAAGAGAAACATTAAACACTAACAAAAACAAAGTTTTCTGCTTTTTTATAAAAATAACAAATCCGGTTAAAAGTAATCAAGACACTATTAACTCTGGAAAATGTATGTTGCCAACAGTAATAAATAGTGTTTAAAAAAATTGCTAAAAACTTGTTGCCATGAATATTGTGCAAGGGACACTATCGCTCATTTGGGATATTTTCCTGAAAATAAATTGCAAGGCGTAGTTTGTGACATTCGAGCCCAAGCCATGCTCTATAATAACCCTGCTGGTGGAGAGACAACATAGTACAATGTGGTTCCATCCGGTAGTGAAATAATACACTAGAGTGTGGTTCTAACTGGTAGTGAGATTACACACTATACTGTGGTTCTAACTGGTGGTGAGATGGCACACTATACTGTGGTTCTAACTGGTGGTGAGATGGCACACTACACTGTGGTTCTAACTGATAGTGAGATTACACTACACTGTGGTTCTAACTGGTGGTGAGATGGAACATTACACTGTGGCTCTAACTGGTAGTGAGATTACACACTATACTGTGGTTCTAACTGGTGGTGAGATGGCACACTACACTGTGGTTCTAACTGATAGTGAGATGACACACTACACTGTGGTTCTAACTGGTAGTGAGATTACACTACACTGTGGTTCTAACTGGTGGTGAGATGGAACATTACACTGTGGCTCTAACTGGTAGTGAGATTACACACTATACTGTGGCTCTAACTGGTAGTGAGATGGCACACTACAATGTGGCTCTAACTGGTAGTGAGATGACACACTACAGTGTGGTTCTAACTGGTGGTGAGATGGCACACTACACTGTGGATCTAACTGGTAGTGAGATGACACACTACAGTGTGGTTATAACTGGTGGTGAGATGGCACACTACACTGTGGCTCTAACTGATAGTGAGATTACACACTATACTGTGGCTCTAATAATAGTGAGACAGCACACTACACTGTGGCTCTAACTGGTAGTGAGACAACACACTATACTGTGGTTCTAACTGATAGTGAGATGACACTACACTGTGGCTCTAACTGGTAGTGAGATGACACACTACACTGTGGCTCTAACTGGTAGTGAGATTACACACTACAGTGTGGTTATAACTGGTGGTGAGATGGAACATTACACTGTGGCTCTAACTGGTAGTGAGATGACACACTAGAGTGTGGTTCTAACTGGTAGTGAGATTACACACTATACTGTGGTTCTAACTGGTGGTGAGATGGCACACTACACTGTGGTTCTAACTGGTAGTGAGATGATACTACACTGTGGCTCTAACTGGTAGTGAGATTACACACTATTAACTGGTAGTGAGATGGCACACTACAGTGTGGTTCTAACTGGTAGTGAGATGGCACACTACACTGTGGCTCTAACTGGTAGTGAGGTGGCACACTACACTGTGGCTCTAACTGGTAATGAGATTACACACTACAGTGTGGTTCTAACTGGTAGTGTGACAACACACTAAACTGTGGTTCTAACTGGTAGTGAGATTACACACTACAGTGTGGCTCTAACTGGTAGTGAGATTACACAATACAGTGTGGCTCTAAATGGTAGTGAGATTACACACTACAGTGTGTACACTACACTGTGGCTCTAACTGGTAGTGAGATTACACACTACAGTGTGGTTCTAACTGGTGGTGAGATGGCACACTACACTGTGGATCTAACTGATAATGAGATTGCACACTATACTGTGGCTCTAATAATAGTGAGACAGCACACTACACTGTGGCTCTAACTGGTAGTGAGACAACACACCATACTGTGGTTCTAACTGATAGTGAGATGACACTACACTGTGGCTCTAACTGGTAGTGAGATGACACACTACACTGTGGATCTAACTGGTAGTGAGATGACACACTACACTGTGGCTCTAACTGGTAGTGAGACAACACACTATACTGCAGTTCTAACCGGTAGTGAGACAACACACTATACTGCGGTTCTAACTGGTAGTGAGACAACACACTATACTGTGGTTCTAACTGGTAGTGAGATGACTAACTGGTAGTGAGATGACAATACACTGTGGCTCTAACTGATAGTGAGATTACACTTTATACTGTGGTTCTAACTGATAGTGAGATGGCACACTACACTGTGGCTCTTAACTGGTAGTGAGATGACACACTACACTGTGGCTCTAACTGGTAGTGAGATGACACACTATACTGTGGTTCTAGCTGGTAGTGAGATTACACATTACACTGTGGCTCTAACTGATAGTGAGATTACACACTACAGTGTGGCTCTAACTGATAGTGAGATGACACACTACACTGTGGATCTAACTGATAGTGAGATGGCACACTACACTGTGGCTCTAACTTGTAGTGAGACATACACACTATACTTTGGTTCTAACTGGTAGTGAGATGACACTACACTGTGGCTCTAACTGGTATTGAAACAACACACTATACTGTGGCTCTACCTGGTAGTGAGACGACACACTATACTGTGGTTCTATCTGGTGGTGAGACGACACACTACACTGTGGCTCTAACTGGTATTGAAACAACACACTATACTGTGGTTCTAACTGGTAGTGAGATTACACACTACACTGTGGCTCTAACTGGTAGTGAGACAACACACTATACGGTGGCTCTAATTGGTAGTGAGATGACACACTACACTGTGGCTCTAACTGGTAGTGAGACAACACACTATACTGTAGTTCTAACTGGTAGTGAGATGACACTACACTGTGGCTCTAACTGGTAGTGAGATAACACACTATACGGTGGCTCTAACTGGTAGTGAGATTACACTACACTGTGGTTCTAACTGGTAGTGAGATTACACACTACACTGTGGCTCTAACTGGTAGTGAGACAACACACTACACTGTGGCTCTAACTGGTAGTGAGATGGCACACTACACTGTGGCTCTAACTGGTAGTGAGACAACACACTATACTGTGGTTCTAACTGGTAGTGAGATTACACACGAGAGAGTGGTTCTAACTGGTAGTGAGATGGCACACTACACTGTGGCTCTAACTGGTAGTGAGACAACACACAATACTGTGGTTCTAACTGGTAGTGAGATGATACTACACTGTGGCTCTAACTGGTAGTGAGATTACACACTACAGTGTGGTTCTAACTGGTAGTGAGATGGCACACTACAGTGTGGTTCTAACTGGTAGTGAGATGG
Source organism: Timema genevievae (assembly GCA_902155825.1). Lineage (NCBI taxonomy): Eukaryota > Metazoa > Arthropoda > Insecta > Phasmatodea > Timematidae > Timema > Timema genevievae. Next base: position 1,624 of record CABFWO010008928.1, on the reverse strand, counting down.
CACACTACACTGTGGCTCTAACTGGTAGTGAGATGGCACACTACACTGTGGCTCTAACTGGTAGTGAGATGGCGCACTGCAATGTGGCTTTAGCTTGTAGTGAATTAAACATACTAAAGCTATGTATTATAAAAATGAGCTCATCAAGTGTTGTCTGATATAAACTGACCTAAAAAGTTCATGGCTTAAAGTGGATTTATTGGAATATCTCTACAACATATCAATATAAAGTGATTATTTTTTTGGTACAAGATAGATTGGGTCATAACAATTGTGTTGGTGAAATGGTACTTTATTTAAATAAACATTGAAAAATTCTTGTTTTAAAATATGATCATGTTTAGCTTCTTCATAAATGTTTGAACTCCTAGTCACACATTCACATCCAAATCATAACAACTTGCCTCAAGTTTGAGTTGTGTATCAAACAAATAATATATCATACTGTAAGTATGTAAGCAGAATATATATATATTAAATTGGTTGAGATGCATCCAATGGCTTAAAGATAAGCACACACTATTGATTAATTAACTAACAATACATTTCTCACAATTAAATAAATCTTACTTGTTTTATTTTTAAAATCCTAATGCTATTTTACTAGCTATTTTACACTACCAGTAACCATAATATAGGTCTGGCGGCCAATGATGTATTGCTTTTATTGACAAATTTGGCCTAGTAATCACGTCATGAAAATTGTTTTAAGTTCACACTGCACAATTGTGGTTCCCCAGACAGATTGCTCCATCACATTTAGTTTTCTTACAAGTGTAGGCCTACATAGAGCTTGATGGTATTAAGCATTTTTTTTAAATGAGTATACCTAAGAAGAGAAGATAATTGATGTCAATGAAAGAAAAATAGGATTTGGAAGATGATTTAGACATTGAATACAAGTACTCGAAAAGACTATAGTGAAATGCATAGGAGTTGAGACAGTGAGGATTTCTTAAGATTATCCACAAGCATATTTTGGATGATGAGTTGAAGTTTAAGGAGTATTTTGTAAGGCCAGGCAATTACCATTTGTGTTAAGAGACAGAATGGATAAGGAAATTCAAAGGCTAGTTGATCTGGGGGTGTATGAGCCAGTGACATATTCGAGATGGGCCACACCATTAGTTATAATTGAAAAGGAAATAGAGAGCTTCGTCTTTGTGGGGATTACAGGGCAACACTGAACAAAGCCTTAAAGCCTGATACATACCCCTTACCTACAGCTTCAGAGGCTTTCGCACAGCTGGCAGGAGGAACAATCTTTTCAAAAATTGATTTAGAGCAAGCATGTACACAGCTCAAAGTAGATGTCGAATCTGCAGATGTTTTAACAGTAAACACAATCAGAGGACTCCATCAGGTACACCGCTTACCATTTGGGATTAACGCGGCTCCAGGCATTTTCCAAAGAATGATGGCCAACTTATTCACAAATATGGAGGAAGTGGCAATCGTACTGGAAGACATAGTAGTGGCAAGTAGAACATTTCAAGAACAGAGGTACAAAATGTGTCAGGTGCTTCAGTGACTCAGTAATGTGGGCCTTCGAGTCAAAATAGCAAAATGTCAGTTGGGAGTCCCAGCAACAACCTTTTTGGGATATTGAATTGATGCTTCAGGC
>CABFWO010008926.1:0-14815 GCA_902155825.1 Timema genevievae | reverse complement strand
CACAACTAAGGTTTGGGACAATATTCGTAAATTACGTAGTAGCAAAAATACCATAAATAATATACCTGCCCTTATGTCAAATGGTTCGTTTGTCTCCTCCCCTGTGGAGGTCGTCATTCACCGCTATTTCCAGCACTGCGAGCTACTCTAATGAGTTTGCAGCACATAAGCGGAACATAGAGCGCCATTCTATCGAGTTTGGTCAGAGCCGGGGGGATTATTATAACTCCCCCTTTACTTTAGATGAACTGACTTGTGCTTTGTCCCAGGCGGGTAACACAGCTTCCGGCTCCGACGACATTCATTACGATATGTTGCGCCAGTTACCCCCTGCTGGACGGTCATATCTGTTGGATCTTTGCAATAGTGTTTGGGGATCTCATCAATTCCCATTACTTTGGAGGCAAGCAACCGTTATACCAATACATAAAAGTGGCAAGAATAAATTAGAGCCAAATAGTTATAGACCGATAGCCTTAACTAGTTGTGTATGCAAAATATTGGAAAAAATTATAAATAAACAACTAGTATGGTATTTAGAATCCCGCAACCTGCTATCAAATATTTAATGTGGTTTTCGCCGTAACCGATCTACGATGGATTATCTCGTCCGTCTCGAGACGGCGGTTCGTGACGCCTTTCTCCACAAACAACATCTTTTGGCAGTTTTCTTTGATTTGGAGAAGGCGTACAGTACCACATGGCGGTATGGCATTTTAAAAACCCTTTTTAATTGGGGTTTCCGGGGGAACCTCCCGGTTTTTTTTATCTAATTTTATGTCAGATAGACTCATCTGCACAGATTCCATGAGTCCTCTGTTGGTATTGTCCACTCTCTACTCCTGGAACCCCTCGTTCAGATGATACACGAACAAATTTTAAAAATTGATTCATTAATCACCCAGCTCGCCTTCTGCTGGATTCCTGGTCACGTCGGTCTCTCAGGAAATGAACTGGTGGACCAGGCGGCCAAGGAGGCAGCACGCCTGCCTCCTGAGGTGAGTCTAGGTGTCATGTTTTTAGATCTAAAGGGTTATGTTCGACGTGGGTCTTACGCATCTGGCACGAGCAGTGGGTTTCGACCCCTGTTCAGAACTAGCTGCGGTCTATCAGGGACGGTGTGTCGCGATGGCCCTTTTCTATACGAAAGTCTAGAAGATAGGAGGTCATCGTAACGAGACTCCGCGTCGGGTATACATTTCTAACCCACGGATTTTTATTAAGAGGAGATCCACCTACAGTGTGTGAATTTTGCGATGCTCCCCTTAGTGAGTACCACATTTTGGTGGAGTGTCGCAAGTATGCCCCCATTCTCCTGGCTCTTGATTTTAAAGGTGACCCTCGCTTTTTATTGATTTACAGTGCAGAAGGAGTTATTCGTTTATTCGATTTTATACGCCAGGCGAACCTTTTTAATGCCAAATGAATCACTTTTATAAAGTGACTCATTTGGAGTTCATCACATATTGAGATCTATTTATTATTTGAGTGTACTTTAATATCTTTGTATTGTCGTTTTAACAGTTTTAGTTTGCTTTAATATGTTTTTTTAACATATTATTTTAACATATTATTTTAACATGTTTTTTCTGTCTTTTTAACGTTTTATATTTAATGTTTGTTTTGTCTTTTTATTGAAGTGATACACCTGTGGTTTTTTTTAGCAGGTGTATCACTCATTTTGTACTGAGTCCATTGAGCACTCCTATGGAGGTTCTCAAATGGGTATTTTATCATATTGTTAAATATTATTTTATATTTATATCATTTATTGTGTGGTATATTGTGTATTCACCTGAATATTCCACAGGTGAATTATTATGTGTCTCCCCTATGGGGTTTTACTATGTTTTTAATATCGTTCAAGGTCCTAATTACCTCATTGTATCGATTGGCCTTTAAACCCTATTAATAATAATAATAATAATAATAATAATAATAATAATAATAACTTTTGAAGGACTTGTTTCAGTTTGTTATAATATATTCCTTTAGGCTCAGCAAATCTATTATTATAAGCATCCCTCATCTTTTCTAACCCCCCTTGTTCCAAAATGTCAACTCTTTGATCTGGAAGAAGTTGATCGTTTTCAAAGTTTTCTATTTCATTTACATCTAAATCCCGCTGTTCTTTATGGGCAACATTTAAAGCTTCGTCCAACACATCGTCTGCAACTACTGAGTACTTTGAACGGTTAGCTTCTATTGAATCAAATTTTGATTATATTTTAATTCACAATTGATATTTTCTATTTCTTCAACTTCATTTCTGAAGGGCAAGAACAAAGTTGCTCGCGATAATAATTACTAGGATCTTGAGCTAGTTTATATCTTCTGTACCTTGATATATTTGACTTTAGTCTCTCCTTGTGCAAATTTAACTCGGCATCCTCGTCATCACCAATATCCTCGCTATGCATTTTTGATTTGTAATATAATACAGCGAAATCAGCTAAACAAACTGTTTTTAGAATTTGAGGTCTTTTACTATATTTCAAAAAGATATCAGCCATAAAAATCTCATCTGAATCATAATTTAATCGTTTGAGTTTAGTTTTAACATTCTCACACGATCTGAAGAAGGACTGGTATTCACATATACTGCACCACGACTACTCTTAGATAGGGGTAGNAAGGTAAGTAGCTTCTTGAGCTGACATGAGATTACTGTTGATAAATACATTGGCAACACTTCTAAGCTTCTCCCTAACACTTGTGTAACCTTTGTTGGTGTCATTGGCAGCCTCTCTTAACATTTTCGATAGTCCGGCATCTACTTTGCTTATATAATTTATTATGTAGCTTACAGCCCCATACTCTTCTAATACAAAGTGAACATCAATGTTGGACTCAAACATGTTTAGTATATCTTTATTATATGAATTTATACCTACTTCTAAATTTGTGATCGTTTTATCGAACTTCTAAGGGCCGTTATAATTATATTGCTCTTCAGACAATTCCAGTTCCTTGAGTATATCCTGAAAAACTATTAATCTAGGATGTTTATAGAGACTACCGGTGAGCTCTCTGATTTTCTTCAAATTTGAGGTAATTTCTTCGGTCCTTTCGTCGTATTTTATAGGATTAAAAAATTATATATGAGCCATCACGGCAATGGAAAAGTAAAATCTACATTTCATTTTATTTTTCATTTCTTTATGACAAGTATGTGTATGTTTATGCGACGGGTAAGATAGGTAGGGGTTATTTACTGCTAATTTCTTCTCTGCATCCTTCAATCTTATGTTTGAAGGAGACCCACTTCCGCCAAACTGACAACCCGATGCTTCGTGGGTACGATGTATATCGTACCGACAAACAATTCTTTGATTGGGCTAGCGGAGGTGTGGCTATACTTGCACGTAGCAATATATATCATAAGCACATTAATATCGATTCTGATCTCCAAGTGATCGCTGTCCGAATCTCCCTTTCTATTGAAGTAACCGTATGCTGCGTCAACCTCCCACCAGGTGAACGTCTTACCAAGAGGACTCTAGAGGCCCTCTTTATACAACTTCCCGCCCCCTATATCATTTTGGGGGATTTTAACTCTCATAACCTGGTGTGGGGGTCTAATTTTACAGAAGCCCGTGGGAGGATGGTAGAGGATATTCTTGTCTCGAGCAACCTGGTGTTAATGAACACCGGGACCCAGACACACTTCTCCACCTTCAATGGTGTATCCTCTGCCATCGACCTAACTCTATGTAGCCTCGAGATCGCTGCTCACTTACTTTGGGAGGTTCACTCGGACCTATGTGGCAGCGATCTTTTTCCCATTCTGCTTTCACCACTTAAAGATCTTCCCAGCACAGCACGGTTACGACAATGGGTTCTTAAACGTGCTAACTGGGGTAAATTCCGTGCGCTTGCCGTATTTAGTGAGACCCATTCTCCTGATGTCGATGTTATGGTCGGGCATTTTATTTACTTCGACGGTCATCGCGGCGGCGAGGGCTTCCATCCCTAAATCCGCGCCGCCTTCCTGTTTCCTGGTGGAACGAGGAGTTTCGGTCGGCTATTTATAACAGTCGCAAAGCCCTACGACTCTTTCTTCGACGTCCTACTTTGCATACTTTGGAGTCATTCCGGATTCTATGTGCACGAGCTCGCCATCTTATTCGTGAAAACAGAAGAGAGTCTTGGAGACAATTTATTTCTACCCTTACTATTTCCACTCCCACAACTAAGGTTTGGGACAACGTTTGTAAATTACTTAGTAGCAAAAATTCCATTAATAATATCACTGCCCTCATGTCTAACGGTTCGCTTGTCTCCTCCCCTGTGGAGGTCGTCAATGTATTGGGGTCGATGTTCGCCGCAATCTCTAGCACTGCGAGGTACTCTAACGAGTTCGCAGTGCATAAGCGGAACATCGAGCACCATACTATTGATTTTGGTCAAAGTTGGAGGGAGGATTATATCTCCCCCTTTACCAAAGATGAACTGACTTATGCCATTTCCCAGGCGGGCAGCACAGCTTCTGGCCCAGATGATATTCAGCGAGTGAGCTCAAGGAGAGCTCGCGTAGCTTTTCATCCGTGCGCGGGTGACTTCCGCGTCCCGCCTCGCGTGAAAGGTTCAATCTAAAACAACGTTCAGTAGTTTGAATGGGACCGCGCTTAGAAGCGGGCGTGAGTAAGACCCTCTCCGTCTTTAAAAGGGGGATGGGGGGTCTTATGCTCGTTTCACACGCTTCCCGCGCCCGCACTTAGTTGTTTTGTTCATCGAACACAATGCAGGTCTTCACACGACGCGTGTGTGGACTCCCTCTGCCCGCAACTTCTCAGTTTCTGTCAAGAGTTTTAACAGTGGGGTTCTTTCATTTTTCTATTAAAAAGTTGTGCCTTTTTTTATATAGATTGTTGAGCATTTAATAACTCTTGTACCATCATCTAGGACAATACACATCCTGACTATCACTCCCGTGTGTTGACTACTGATGCATCGATATATTTTTACTCTGGATTGAACCAACAATTTAATGAAATGTCAGATACAGTAGCCACTGTTGAAAAAACTAACTGTAAACTGTGAACAATGACTAGGGTGGTGCCCGACTAACGGGACAAAGAGAGCTTGGGGGGCACTTCACAGAGGGTCTTGGATGGTAGTGGGTAGTGGTGGCAGGAACTATTTTCCCACGCGTCATATCTAAAATAATAATAATAATAATGTAATTCAGATAATAGTTGTATGCTTTGATAAATTGAGTAAAAGGAATATTAAAAGTGTTTGCGTCATGCTTCATAATACAATAAAATAGCTTCTACTAGAACAGCCACGGGTCTATTTACTAAAAAAATAATCAAAAACCTTTATTTTTCTAGTTAAGTTCTAATAAAGTTGTTACACAACAACCTCTGTAATTTAAATTTAAATTTGTTTTAGAGTAGTTGATTTTACAGTACGTATTTACAATGTTATGAAAGCAAATATTTGTCGTAATTTTAAACAATTTCAAACTAGTTTTACTAAGTTCAGTTTTATGGAAGATTACAATAAATTACCAAAATTGCACAAAACATACTATAAACTACTAACTAACAAAAGTAACTAATTTAAAAGATAAGAAAATAACTATGTATAAAAGGTTCTGTGATCTCAAAAATGCCTTCTTCATATTTTACTCATCTGCCATGGAACTGCACCCTGTTCACGTACAGAGTAATCAGCTAAAAGTATTCGTGTGGCTTTTTCCATATTTCTCTGATTCCTTGGTTGAGGTCCAGGAAGTATTCCTTGTAGACTGTGTGACTGTAAGAATGTCCTCAAATTGGTAGCCGTGTCGTTCCCTGACAACATGCTCTTGCACTAGCCAGATTGCCAAAGGTAGACAAACATTCAGGGGCCGGTGAAAGATGCTAGTTGAACACTCGTTGTTTAATGCAGTGTAGTCTTACTCCAAACGGGCGAATGAGGATTTTATGCAAATAAATCCCCAACAAAAATATAAGGTACTGGAGATTGGGATACTCGCAATGGTTTAGTACTGCGGTTCCCAACATGGGGTACGTGCCAGGACGTTTGGGGGTACACGAAAATATTTGAATAGTGGCGGAAAGATCAGTAAAATGTTATGGAATCAACTCAACTAAATGGTGAGGGTTAGTTTGGGTTTTCTTCTATATTTGACCTAGAGAAAAATATTTCAATTTCAAACATAAATAAGTTTTTTAATATTAATAAATCAATTAAATGTGTTAGTATCTATTGTAACTTTGGCTTTTTTAATGTAAAACTACACACCCTTTTATTCATACTATTTATGCAGACCGGTTTTTCTGACAATCTTCACTCTTGCGCGCGTGAAGAGTTCGTAACAAAACACATCAAACTGTGAAATGTATTGGTGTTAGAGGAATGAGTCTTATATCAAATTAAAATTAAGTTCATGATGATCATTTCGTACACTTATACAACCCATCTAACTCAATCAGGAAAAAACTTTTACACATAGTGAAAATATGTCAGCACTAAAAACCTCACTATAGTTCTTTCGGTAGAAAACAATTTTTTCAAAGCAAACCAATTGAAGTATGGGAATTTTAATAATATCCTCACGTCTTATAATGTTTTTAAAATAAATTCTGAAAAAAAAACTACTGTGATTTTCCAAGTAGTATATGAGAAACGGTGAGTTATATTTTAGGGTTTTCTTCTATTTGATCGCGGTAAGCATGATGCCGCTTGGATTTACCCTGCAGGAACTTAATGGTATCCATACACTGTTATTCCCGGCACGATGACAGGAGTGTAATTCAAGGCGTGTCATTCCGGGCGGGCCAGGAACTGTCCACACACGTCACGCCGAGACCTGCTACACGCCGCAGTTTACTGATGTTATTTGTCCCGTGAGGTCGTAAAAATGTCTAAGAAAATTGCTGCTGTGGCTTTGGTTTTATTATTGGCAGATTATAAAGTGAGGTAGAAAAAAACAGCGGAACTTATGGTCAAAACGTTGGTTACAACAAAGACATACATTTTCAGACATCTCTTTTTGCGTGAACTTGAACTTAACTCTAAGAACGATTATAAAAATTATTTGCGTATGAGCTCTTGAGTGTTTTCAAATACTTCTGTCACTAATTGGTCCTTTAATATACAAACAGGACACAGTGATGAGAGATTCCATCCCAGTAGAGGAAATACTGATAGCAACGCTTAGGTTTCTCGCTACCGGGAGATCCTTGGAAGACTTGAAGTTTTCGACGACTATATCTCCGCAAGCCCTCGGAAAGATCATACCCGAGACATGTGATGCAATATATGAAGTGCTGAGAGACGAGTACATGAAGGTAAGAAATACAAGTAGCAGAATAATGTTACTGATAAGAAATACAATGCATTTACAAAATACATGTAATTTTAATAAAACAAAATGGTAAACTGGAGTAGGAATACATTCGCTTACAAAAAACATTTTTAAAGAATTTACTTTTATTTTATTGTCCTGAATACATACTAATACTTTCAGAAGAATTTTCGGGGCTAGGTTCACACTCGGAGGTGGAAGGATAATGTTGAACAACCTGTCTGTAATTGCCTTGAGTGCTATATAAACCTTGTAATGAGGAAATGTCATGGCGGGAGTGTTTACGTGAGAAAACTCAGTAAGTCTGTTAAACATTCCAAGGAAAACCGACTCATTGATCATTTTATCCGCAAAAAGTCGCTGCTCTTCGTTCATTCTCCGCATTTTGGCAGCCACACTCTCTAATTAGGAGTCGAACTCGTCTCTACCAAGAGCCTTTTCAGCCCTGGCCAGTAGAAACTCTATCGCAGCCTCCTTTGAAGCACCGCTCTTTTTAGCTACTCTTTTTCTCCCTAGAGATGTTTTTTTATGATGGAGTAAGCTTAAGGAAATCCTGGAAAAAAATATAATACCATAATACTTTTAGATTTTGAGCAGGATTACATCAATAAATAAAAGTATAAACGGAAAATGATGCGAGATTTTTCCTTATGTTTTAGTTCCCAAGCAACGAAACGGAGTGGATAAAAGTATTTCTATAAAATAAAAAAAAGGTAACTATTCCAACTGTGGAGGTGCGCTGGACGGACGTCACATAGCAATTTATAAACCAGCTTACTATTATAATTAAAAGGGCTACTTTAGTATAGTCTTGTTGGCTTTGACAATTGCTAAATATAAATTTATAATTATATATGTTGGGACAAATGGGCGTGTATCTGATGGGGGAGTTAGGGAGAATACACTTTTTTGATTTCAAACTTAAAAATAACAAGCTCAAACTGCCAGACGGCACAAACACTCTTAATTCAATTAATTTTGTATTTATTGGTGACGAGACTTTTAGCCTTGACGAACATTTCCTCAAACCTTTTCCTATGCGTGAACTCAATCCATAAAGAAAGGTATTTAACTACCGATTGTCACGAGCAAGGACTGTTGAAGAAAGTTCGTTCAGTGGCAAATAGATTCCGTGTATTGCACGCAACAATGTATTTTAGTCCAGAAAAAGCTGAATCTGTAGTTAAGGCATGTTGTATCTTACACAACTACCTTAGAAGAAATTGTAGAGTTGCATACTCTCCATTTAATCTCTTAGATAAAGAAGACATTGAAAGTGGCAGATTAACAGAATTTTCATGGCGAAGTGACCCACACTGAACTACAGGTAGGTCCTGCATGAAATTCCACCGACAAAGCCAAGAACACAAGAGGGGAATATGTATAATATTTTAATGGTAATGGGAAGGTAGCTTGGCAAGATAGGATTGTTGGTGCTAGGTATGGCTTAGGAAACTAACTGTACAGAACTTAATGTTAAAATTTAAAAGTAATATCTACACAAAAAAACACTAAATACAGTAAACTCTCGATTCGTTGACCTTTCACGGTTCCCTGGAAAAGGGTCGTTATTTCGAAGGGGTCGTTTATTGGAATTTTAACCGACTTTGTTTCACCCCCGACACTCATACGCAAAAATTGCATTTTTTTAGACAACACATGAAAAAAATCTATTTCTTAAAGAAGTCCATTATGGAGGCCTGCTTATTCTTAGCGCCAGTTTTCTCAACGAAGTCTTTCACACTATAGAACTAGGACAACAGCTCTTCACAAGCGCCCTGGCGCTTAAGTGCTCTGAGTAGACGTCCCGGGCTTTCAGAACATCTTTCGTTGTGGGGATGTCTTCAGACTCTTCTTCCATTTCTTCCTCCCCCTCTTTGTCGCTGGACTCTTGCTGCTCCCTTATTATATCGGCGTCATCGAGGGTGCCCTAAACTGTGATGTACTCCTCATACGTACAGTCTGGGGCTAATATCCGCCATGTTTCCTCGTCACACGGCCGAGTTAAAGTCAGGGGGTCAGACAAAGGTGCTGTTGATGGGCCAGGCTGTGGTTCCTTGTAGGGGCCTGGCTCAGAATTGACGTCCACTGGCGGTGGGTCGTCTGGTTCTTCGGCGCTGGCAGCGGCGGGAAGCACACGGACGGCAGCCTCTTCATCAACAAGTAGGACAAAGTGGGCGTGTCGGAAGCAGTTGGCGATTACTGCCAGTCTCACAGCCCTCCAACTGGCGACGATTCCTTCCATGATTCCACACCATACTCCGCACAAGCATCTGGCGGAACTTCACTTTTACTTGCTGGATTATTCTCTGGTCTAGCGGCTGAAGCATGTTGATGGTGTTCTTTGGCAGAAACACCAGCTCGATGTTCCTGAGTTTGTCGAGAGCAGGATATGCGGGGCAGTTGTCAACGAAGAGCATGACTTTTCTATTGGCAGCGTCCATCTTCGAATCTAAGCCTTGAAGCCACCTCATGAACACCCCCGAGGTCATCCATTCCTTCTTATTAAAATCATAATCACAAGGCAGGATGTTTCCCTTGAAACCCCGGCATGGACGGCAGCACAAAAGGACGGTGAGGCGCTCCTTGCTCCTCTTCGCACCTTTGCACTTATCCCCTTCCACAGCAAGAGTGCGATCTAGCATGAGCTTGTGGAACATCCCCAGCTCGTCAGCGTTGTATACATCTTGAGGCTGATAGCGCCTAAGGATGTTTCGGAGCAAGGGTATCCACTCCCTCACCGGTGTTGGGTAGACTGATGCGCTTTCACCGACGACCTTGTGGCTGGATATTCTGTGACGCACTTTGAAACGCTCTAGCCACCCTCTTGAACACTTAGTTTTCTATACCCAAAATCAGGGCAAATTCATCGGCCTTCTTCTGCATCATCGGTCCGTTTATAGGCACATTTTGCGCTCTATGCTGGCTGAACCACTCCAGCAAAGCCTGCTCCAGATTCGCGTGCATCGCTCCTTTTCAAATTTTTGGCCTTTACATTGTGGCCTTCCTTCTGCACTACATTCACAATTTCTTCTCTCATTTTGAGAATCGTGAAAAGTGTAGACATCGGGATGCCATGCCGCTGCGCAATCTCCGTCTTTGTAAGCTTCTTCTCATCCACTTCCTGGATGATCTCGTACTTCTTAATGAGCGTCAAGTAGGTCCTCTTTCCACTCATTTTGTTGAAATTATAAGTTCGTATCAAATAAAAAAAAATAGCGTGGGTAGTCAAAAATCGTTCACAAAATCAAATAAAAAAAGTAACCAAATCGAAATAACAATGGCAAGAACAATAGCGTTGGTCGTCAAAAATTGTTCACAAAATAAAACCATTCAATTCAAATTGAAAATCGAAGTAACAATGGCAATAAGTATGGAGCGTGATATAGTGACAGTCGTGCGTGGGGAAACATTGTCTTGCTTGTGGGATGGGGAGGACAGAGTCAAGTGATATTGGCTGGCATTGATAGGGTGGTATCTATTTTTATACCTGACCCATACCAGTTACTAGTAATACAGCGCTCACAAAGATAATCGCAACGCAGCGACCTAAATAAATGCAACTAACACATTTTACAGCCGATTTCCTTAACATTTTCAACCTTTTTTTCCACATTTTTCATGGTTTTCCAAGAAAGGGTCGTTACTTCGAGAGGGACACTATTCCCGGGGTCGTAGAATCGAGAGTTGACTGTAGCCCAAATCTTAATTATGTTTTTTACTTTCCAGTAGGCCTAACCTTTGTAATACGCAAGGCAATAATAAGTTATGTTCCGATTTATAGTGACATAAATAAATTAGTCTCTAGTATCTGAATATTCATTGGTCCATCCTTATCTGGTAACTATGTATTCGAATTGTCATTTTCACCTTGTCACGATTCGGTACTTTCACAATCTTCATCTGAAATACTTGAAGTTGACTGTCTAGGAATCTCTTGATCTACTGTGAAACTTAGTAGGTCATAGTAAGACAACTTTGGTACGTGTATGTCATCCGAGAAAGCACCAGACCTAGAATGAAGTGTTAAACAAGAATGTGAATAGCCTATTAGAATTATTACTAAATATACTTTTATTGTTTTATAGCTTAACTTCTAACTAAATTGCAGTTGTTATTATTATATTGTTATGTTAGATAGCTTTCACTCAGACCTGCGTAAAAATAAGTATATATATGAAATGATTGCAAGGGTCTTTTACAACATATAATATTTATTTTGAAGGAGCAGCCCACTTAATCGCATGCAAGTATTTACTCACATAATTACGATAGTTACCATCAAAATCTGTGCAAAAATATTGCAAAAAGTAAACTTACCTTTGAGAGGCCAATATCTTTTTCAACTCCTTCATAAAACATCCTCTGATATTATTGATCTTTGACTTGACAAAATCTATGTTCGAGTCTTCGTACACCGTTTTGTCTAGATCAACCATTTTTTTATATGACTCTTCCTTTTTGAATTTATTGCTATAATCCACACTTTTCACTTTCCATATTAGGGGAAAGCGGGGCTGGTTGTAACAGTAACGATAGTTCCGCCATTATTCGCTTGAGTGGCTTGTCAATTTGGTCACAATAGCACTGGTGAAAACTTTCAGTTTAGTTGTGACTCTATGAGAATCGGACGTCTGTACGAGCAGCAAGAGAAAAATAATCATTTTTCTATAAGGTAAGAAAATATTTTTTCAATAAACTTTTACCGTCTTTCTCAGTACTTTACATGGTTTTTTAATACTTTTTTCATCACACACTATTCTTTGTAGTTTTGGATTTCAGAATATGCCCTTAGCCTTTCTGTTAAAATATGGTTAGCCCATATAAATTAATAATTCATTTAATGGGGTCATGTGGGGTAGGTTGTAACACCAAGTTTTGTCTGTTACAACCAACCCTGTTGCCTATTACAACCTGCCCTGCTTGTTTTGTTTCTATATTTCAAATGCCATTAGTGTCCTATGAAATTTTACAGTACCATTTATATAATCACATTTAATAATACTTCCAAGTATAAGACATACTGTTGATTCTTTCACTCTATGTCCATTTAGCTACTAAAAAGTTATGAATAAAATAATACAATACGTAATTTCAGATGTGGAACAATAAGAGAAAGTCTGATCGAGGTAACACTGATGTTGATGTGTTGGAGAGAGCAGCTCAGCTTGTGAGAGAGGGAACATCCATCAGACAATCTGCAAAAAGCTATGACATCTGCCATGTGACCCTTACAAGATACATCGCAAGGAAAAATAAACGTAAGCTGTGAAACTACATTATAATTATATCATATTTATAAATCAACTATACTCGACTAAATCCCTCGTTCTTATTTGGAATTATTTTTTTTACTGGTGGAAACTTGAGTTCTGAATACAAAGAAAAATCTAACTCAAGCTTAAAAATAATGTAGGTGAAACTGATAAACCATAATTAATTTTATTTTTGATATATTTAGAAAATATTAATTTCCCAAAATTTAATTTGCAGTTTTCGACTAATTAACTAATGAAACGTGTACTGACTTAGTTTTTGTGTTGTTTCAGGAGAAAATGAACCTAGGCCTGATCCTCAAGTGGACTGAAAGCTTCTGGCTGGATATTGTGGAAACAGGCAGGTTTTCACTACAATGCAGAAGACTGCTCTTGTTACTTACGTCGAAACTTGCTCGGATATTTATTTTACCTGTGTGGGAAGCACTACAATGTTACGATGCCAAAAACTTGGAGTGACAATGAAACAGCTTGTGCAGACTGGCTCTCATTATTTTTAAAGCGTCATCCGTCATTATCGACTCGAACTCTGGAGGCTACTAGTATAGGTCGAGCATCCAGCTTCAACCGTGCCAATGTTTCATAGTTTTTTGATGAACTTTCTGAAGTTTATGATAGGTATTTATTCGCTGCAAATGATGTTTGGAACATGGACTAGACCGAAGTCACCACTGTTCAAAATCCCCCCAAAATTATTGCAAGAAAAGGTGTAAAACAAATAGGAACAATGACTTCCGTTGAAAGAGGACATCTTGTTACGTTCACCGTTGCTGTTAATGCTTCTGGAAATGCTATTCCTCCAATGTTCATCTTTCCTCGGGTAAGATTTTATGACCAGTTCATCAGAGATGGTCCAACAGGTTCCATAGGTACTGGAAATAAATCTGGAGGGACAACAGACACAGAATTTCTGATTTTTCTTAATCACTTTGTTGATTGTGTTTGTCCTTCTCAAGAGAGGTCTGCTATTCTTCTCCTAGACAACCAACAGTCGCATTTAGCGCCAAAATATCTTGATTTTGCTCAAACTGATGGGGTTGTAATGCTTTCCTTTCCCCCTCATTGCACTCATCGCCTCCAGCCACTCGATCGAAGTGTTTTCGGACCACTTCAAAGACGAATAAACATAGCAATGGATGCTTGGATTAGAAATAATAAGACCCCACATGGTACCGTTAGGCCTATGACAATATTCCACATCCCATCCGTTTTAAAGATAGTATTTCCGATTGTCACAACACCAACAAATATTCACCATGGATTCCAGAAATGTAGAATATTTTCTTTTAATAGGGAAGTATTTCAGGATGCCCCCTTCTCATTTGTAACGGACAGGCCAAATCCAGAACCGGGACCAGATCCACGCTATGAGGCATCTCCTGGGAGATCATTGGTTCTGGACAGACCCATCACATGAATTTCTGATTCAACTAGAACCCATAATGAGATTTCTATCAATCCGGTAGGAGTTGCTGGTCCATTCAGGGCCAATAATATTTCCCAAAATATGGCCAAGTTTTCTCCGGAGCTAGTTCAGCCACTTCCAAAATCAGCTACAAGAAAAACAAAGGATGGGAAGAAATCCAGGAAAAGAGCCATTTTGACAGATACTCCAGAGAAGAACGCACTTGAGGAAGAATAAGAAAATAAAATATAAGGGGGGGATTGGTTAAGAGGAAGATAAAACTGAGTAGTCCAAAGCAAGCTAGGTCCAAAATGTTTGCAAGGAAGAAATTAGATTCAGGAATATTGTTCTTCTTCCTTCGGGGGAGGCAGAGGTGAACTGTCCAGGCCCAGGTCGCGGAGTCGTTGTAATTTTTTATTTCAGAGACATTTGATATGTGTCCGCCGTGGGTCCTTGATGGTCAAGGATTTGTAGTCAGCAAGGTGGTACGAGGGAAGGGGAGGAGAGAGGAGTCTTAGCTAATAGGCAGGTCGTGGGGGAACGGGGTGGGGTGGGTGATGATGCAAATGGGTAGAGGAAAGGGGCAGGTGTGAGAAGGGCTTTGAAAATGCTGTATTGCTCGGCTCTGGTCTTACGGCGTTGCCCCCCTTTGCTGCGGCGATATTGGGGAGGAGAGGTCATGAAGAAGGGAGTGGCACAGAGAGGATGACTTGATTTGGGAAGGATTTGGCAGCCCGAATGGTTCTGAGCGCTAGAGTAGGTAGGAAGATGAGGAAGGTTGTTTGTAAAAAATAACTGACATGAGTGTGTCTA
>CABFWO010008925.1:0-13152 GCA_902155825.1 Timema genevievae | reverse complement strand
TTTTTTTTTTTTTTGCTTTTTTTTCCATTTCCAACTTCACCCAGTTCATAATTATTGTTCGTTATGCCCTTTTACCCAGCAGCGCGAACTTAACACGTATTATTTTGTGACCTTTCTCACCTTTCCATTTGCTCTTTAGATACCACTACTATATTATATTTTTGCATCAAATAAGTTAATCGCTTATAAACATTATCAAATGGCATTTAAATATCAACATTAGCTTTTTTTCAATAATAAGTCTAAGATTATGACGTAAATTCCAAAGGGTTATTCATATACGTCACCCAGGAGTTATCTTTAATTTAGTGGATTGAACACAATGTCTTTATAGTTATGGACTTTTGATATTGGTATCATTGCGTGTTGTTCACCCACGAAGGTATGTGGATTGTTCCCTCATGTGTGTTGGTCACTCATGAGTAGAACTAGGATTTTGATGACCTAAAAATTGCTCTAAAATGCCATATTAAAAATGCATTTATGACCCAAAAAGTTTAAAAGATGCTCTTTAAAACTAAAAGAATTACAAAAAAAAATTATTTTTTTTCCTTGCTAAAACAAGTCCTATTAGAGAGGTAAAACCTTAAAATGCAATTTAACGTTCCGTTTCTATGCCAAATTGAAAGTTTTTATTTTGTCAACAAAAGAAATTCCGTATAAAATAAAACAAGGACAAGACATAAAAATTCAACTCACATTTTCTGACAGTTTAATTTGACATGGCAAACTTGTGGTTTTTATTTCAACAGTCCGAATTGATATCCATAGCAAAAACCATTTGCAGATTTTCAAAAGAGATTATTTTCTATTATCTGCTAACAAAGCTTTACACCTAGAGAAGCTCTTTTCCACTTTTATTGACACAACTTGAGCATACTTGAAATAAACTATGTCGCTTTGTTCAAAGTCTGCTAAAATTTCAACAAGGAAAAAGTTTTTCCCTGATAGCACATCTGCAATTAAGCACAGCGTTTCATATCCTTTTTTTTTAACTTGCTCAATTTTCTTTTGCACAGCCTTTCCCACTTTTCCAGTCACAATATTTAGGTCATTCACAACTTTCTTTACCAAATCTATTTGATACACTAATAGCACTGCTGACTTCTCCAAGGAAGTAATGGCACTAGGCAGATATCCAAAATTCGACTTTAGGTAGGAAAACTTACCTGCAATTTCAGGATCATAAAAAGTTCTTGCGCAACCTTAATTGAGGTTGCTTCATTGCTGTCAAATGAGTCGATGATCTTTTTCACAACTTGGAAGTTTTCACAGTAATAGTTACATGCTTTAATCCAAGTCACACCCCTCCCCTCTGGTTAAAATGGGAGCCGGTGGCAAAGGAACGTTCGGGGCCTCCGACTTGAATGATGCCACTCGAGATGGTGCCTTCAGAAAAATATTCTTCACTCACCCAATCAGCTGGTCAACTTCGATAAATTTCCCTCGTATCTATTCAGCAACTCTATAACGGGCATGTGCTAGAAATGTTAGGTTCACCATTTTTGATTACAGTGCTTTAAGAGCATTAGCAGACTTTATCATGTGAGGTGCAGCATCGGTCACGAAGAGCAGAACATTGTCGTGTTGGATGCCATCAGGCCATATTAATCTCAAGGACCTAGCAAAGAGTTCGCTTACTGAAGAAAAATTTACTTTTTCTAAATGTTCACAATTGATGAGAAAATATTCGCCAGGGCCATCTTCTTCCATCGTAACTACCACTACGTTAGCTACATATCGTCCTAAAGTGTCATTTTTCTCATCCATAGAAACACATATTTTCTTTTCTGCTACTTTTTCTCGTATCTTCTTCATGGTGTTTTCATAGTAATGGCTGACATAATTTTTTCTTCGTTTGGAGGAGTCTGGCAAAGACTTACCAGTGAGCTTTTATAAAAAGCCGTGGAATCTCAGATTGTTAATTTTGCTCAAGGGAATATCAGCACAAATGAAGGCTTCGCATACTTTTTCGTAAAATGCAGACTGTTTTGAAGACTAGCTGGTTTGGCTAAGGAGCATTTGCTGTAGTTTTTTCTCATCCTGGAATCGCTGAAGACCTCGTTTGTGTTTCTATCTCTTGGCATGCTGCTGCACAGTAAATTTATTTTCCACGGCAACTCTCACATCACATAGTTTGCAATATAGTATCTGTCCATCGGTAGAGAATACTTTTCACGATATTCAGAAACGAAAAGCTATAATTTATGTGAGGCACTTTCTTTAGGCCTAACTTTAGGCATTTTGGATGTTGAAATTCACATACACAATACGTGCAGCTTCCGAAAAATCTAGAGAGACAATTTAGCCCCCGTTATCTGAAAAACTTGCTCAGACTAGTTTAGAAGAGTTAATTTACAGCCCCACTATGCTTGAGGAGAGAGGAAAGAAGATATCAAGCTATCACCGGCTTGAAGCTAAGAGACAGGGGAGGGGTGGAATTAGTCTAACCGCCATCTTGGGACCACCGTTTGCTATGACGTGTGCAGAGATATTCTAAACATGGGCACATGACTCAAAAATAACAAACAATGACTTGAAATGACCGAAAAATCTTTAACAATGCCATTTTCCCGTAAAAACATAGAAAAATGCAAAAAAATGCCTTAACAAAGCTACTTAAATCAGCGAAGTTTCTTACTAAGCACATTTATATACCCTTGAACAACGTTCCAGGTTTGAAAAAAAAAAAGATGCAAAATCATTAAAATCCTAACCCTACTCATGAGGGTATGTGGAGTGTTCCCTCATGTATGTTGTTCACTCATGAGGGTATGTGGATTGTTTCCATCATGTGTGTTGTTCACTCATGAGGGTATGTGGATTGTTCCATCATGTGTGTTGTTCGCTCATGAGGGTATGTGGATTGTTCCATCATGTGTGTTGTTCACTTATGAGGGTATGTGGATTGTTCCCTCATGTATGTTGGTCACTCATGAGGGTATGTGGATTGTTCGCTCGTGTATGTTGGTCACTCATGAGGGTATGTGGATTGTTCCCTCATATATGTTGGTCACTCATGAAGGTATGTGGATTGTTCCCTCATGTGTGTTGGTCACTCATGAGAGTATGTGGGTTGTTCACTCATGGTGGTATGTGTGCAACTAAAGAGGCATAAAGGGTAAGACGAACTATATACCCCAATGTGTTGTTGTTCAAACACTTCTACAAAACCCGCGCCTATGATCACTTAGTACAAGATGCCAATTTCATAATATACTGTTTCGCCAACGGTGGAGAGTTGGGGGCTTGAATCTCAACTGGGTTCATTGAGGAAGTTTTCCTCTTATTAAAATGTATTATTGTGGTTGCACCCTATTTCCACGCTAATGCGGGTACAATTCCTTTAAAATATCTTCCCAAACTCAAACCCTTAGATTAAGTCTTTAGTGATTCCGATTTTGAACGTATTGTAAAAAATCTTCATAAACTTCGTCCGGTTTATAGTTCGGACAAATTTTTTAAATTCCGATGTTGGTCTAAAGCAGGTAGGACAAGATAAATTTGGTGCAATCCCGTTCACTAATGACCCTTTCCTTGTGTTAAGATTGTGAGTAAGCCACAATTATTATTATTATTATTATTATTAGCACCACGTCTTACTACCCGTTCGGGTTATACGCACTTACGATAATGTGTTATGGTAGGGTGATTGTGAGATGAAATGGAGGACCTACAGTTTAACGTGGGATCCGAGCCACGGTGGAGGTCTGGCATTCCACACAATCACAAGCTGTGATTAATACACGTCTTGTCAGATGTGAAGGAAGGGTTTGGCAATCAGAGATAACTATAATAGTTTTGTTGTTCTAAAATGTAGTTTATAAGTCTTTGACGCGCCTATTTTATTGTGACCTTAGCTGCGTCAATAGTACATCTTACTGATATGAGATCCCGAAGTCAATTCCTGGAGAAAGGGTACAAGGGTGAAACTGTGTTGGTTTACTTTCTTTATTCTGCGAAATTGACAGTTGTTGTTTGCTCTGGAGTTAAGAAAAATGTCGCTAATAGCATGTATAGTAGGATTTTCGTAGAAAGGATCTTTCAGAAACTACAAGATGTATTTTGAAGCGAGATACATTTGCAGATACATGACTTGTTGAATGAATATATGAAAATATCTTTACTAACTTTTACTAATCATAAACTGTTTTTTTTACTAAAATTATTCTACTATACAAGTACAAGGATCACTTTCGAAAACTTAAGGGGTCTCAAATGCGTTGATACGAGTGTAAATGACATGCCTTGCTAGGCTAGAGGTTTCAAATGACGGGAAGGTCAGAGTTCAAATCCCAGCCGGGTGGGTTAGTGGTAGTTTTTGCTCCTATTTAACCCGCATGGTTGGTCCGATGCTTGCTCTAAAATCGGCACTACACGTGTTACATTCGGTGAATCCCAAATAATTAGTGTTTGTCATCATCATCAGGTAATCAATCTTGTGATTGGTTTGCTGTAGCTCTCTACTTTCACCTTTCCTGGACCAATAAATATCTTACATCTTTGTACCTTCTTCTGACAACATTGTTCGCTAACTGATTCATGTACTTCAGTCTCGGTCTCCATCTTGAATTTCTCTCTTCCACATCTCCATTTATAATAATAATCATCATCATGAACTCTTTTCAGTATATGGCTGGGTCCGTTTAGTAAAATGCCTCAATCTTCCTTGGTCCTTCCACCTTACTTCCTCCTGCATTTTCTTCCACACTCCTCTCACTCACACACTTGCTGCTATCTGCTCCTTCCATCTCTTCCTTGGTCTTCCTTGCGGTCTCTTCCCTACATACTTCATATCCATTAATCAACTTGGAATTTTCTCCCCTTCCATCCTCATTATGTGTCCATACCATGTCATCCTAGCTTCCTCTACTACCTATATCATGTACCTCATGTACCCAAACTCTTGATCGTACATTTTCATTCCTAATCCTATCTCTTCTGGTGACAGCTAGCCTGCTCCTCAAAAATGGTCTTCGTCGAACTATCGTGTCTCAGTATACGATTATGTCCTACCATGTTAACTCTTCTTTGCTGTATACCTTTCCAAAGTTTCCTTCCTTCATTTGATTTTCTTAGCACTTTTGTATTTGCTATCATACCACTCCATGTTATTTTCAAAAATTTTTGTATCATCCAATTTAGATGCTTCTAATCTTTTCCTTTCAGTTGCACCAATGTTTGTCATAGAGCAAATACCCCTTAGTGTAGATAATTGAGCTATGACGAATGTTTGGTGTTAGACTAATTGCAAACAATTTAATTCTGTTGTCGATAATCTATCACAAATCAAAGGACACAAACAATTCGTCTTATCGCGAATAGTATCCTAAGTCCACACATTCGTGTCTTGGTTTGACAGTGTTTTATTTTATTTACTGAGTAAATGTGGTGGGCCAACGTCTTGGTCTTACAATTTTTATACCTCTATGAAAAATAGCATGCTATATGTAAGCCAACCCATAATTTGCATAAAAATAAGGAATGATAAATTTATGATGACTGGAAACGTATTCAACATGGTGATATCAACGGTTGTTGAATATCTGTTATGAGCATAGCGGCTTTAGATGAAAAACTTTTTAAATGAAGAGAGAAATTTGTCATTAAATTTCAGGACACCGTTGATAGGTATTCAATAACTGTTGATATCATCGTATGAAGAAAGTTAAACTCTATGTTTATACTGAATAATTATTTGATTTATTTTAGCAAAAATTTTTTTATATAAAAACTATAAAACCACTTAGCTTTTCTCCCATCCCCTACACTCCCACATAACCTAACCTAACAATTAATCGAGTTCCTTCAATTTTTGCAGACCTAACCTAATACAACATAACCCAACCTAACCATCAGGCGAAATGTTTATTATTTGCATACCTAAACTAACATAACCTAGCCTAGTCATTAGGCGATTACCTTTCAGTTTCGCAAACCTAATCCGACCTAACCTAACGTGAGCTATCAGGTGATTGAACAAACAGTGCCTATAGAAACATGAATCAGAAATAAACAAACACACAGGGTAGGGCTAGTAAGTGTTTTCACAACTGCGCCAAACGTCCTATGACCAACCTGTTCCAAACGACCCTTGTATTCCAGCTAGGATAGTTCAATATGGCGTCAACCTTGCTCTGTCTAATTGTCTAAGGCATCATTCTTGTAATAGGCTGGATTGCTGATAACGGTCAGATTGGGGATCGAATCCTGGTCGAAAATACTAAGGGAATTTTTTCATAAATGGTTTTCCACTCTTCCTCCACGCAAACGTGGACCCCATATCTCTAGACTCAACCTTCCTTATACCTAACACATGAGAATTAACGGCGCGTACGCGTATTGTAGTAGCAAAAAAAAAAGTTGTCGGATAAGGCTCATTTTAAGAAAATTAGACTGTTCTCTTCGTTATCGTGAACCAAAGCTTGTAACTATAAAAATAGTATACTAATTATTGTAATCTGAAAATTGAAAAATGACACCTGGACACGGGAATCGAACCCGGGGCTTTGGGCTTAATACGCCAATGCTCTAACCACTGAGCTATCCAAGATCTGCCCGTGCTCAGGGTTATTCTTCACTCATATTTTAAGGCAGAGCCTATGATGAAGTGCGGAAATCGTCGGCTACAAGTATGTGATTATATTAATATCACGAGCTATCAGATAACGTAGCCATCTTCGGCTCGGCTCTGCCTTAAAATATGAGTGAAGAATGACCCTGAACACTGGACGAATCTTGGATAGCTTAGTGGTAAGAGTATTAGTGTACTAAGCCAAAGGTCCCAGGTTCGATTTCCGTGTCCAGGTGTCATTTTTCAATTTTCAGAATATGTTATCTAGATGGAGTATTCCTCACTAAAAGCATAAATAATATATTTGGCTATTTAATTCCTAATTATTGTAAGATTGGAGTCCCTGGCCGCACACTTCGACCAGTCAAGATGACCCTTCCTCGGCCTTGCAATGTTTGTCAACCTCCTATGACCTTTTCATCCCCGGATAGACTTTGTTCCATCTATTTTAATGTCAGAAACAAGCTGCCCTGACGATAACATGAGGGTCCCTCCCTCCTACTGAACTGTTTTCCATGAGGCTAGTTAGTTGGCTAAGGCCCTTATACATCATCGTGTATATCCCAAACACAGATGACAACAAGGTGTAAGGCGTCAGACTCACGATAAGGCTGAATTTCCTGTGACGCTGAGGTCAGAGTTCGAATCTCGGCCCTAATGTATTGAAGCGGGTTTCCCACATGGATTAGAACGATGAGATATTTCCATTTATCTCTACAGGATATTGTGGGTGCACGTTCTTTTAAACTACCCTCCTCATCACTAATATTTAAATTATAAGCGTTACCTCGACCGGCGGGCACGTTAAAAAAATGTGAAGCTCACCTAGTCTGTTTAGAAAGATACCAGTTATTAAACAAAATTATTGTTGTTGGGGCATGTAGCATCACAATACCTGGTAAATAAAAAAAGAAAATTTGAACGAGATGTAATATAATGAAAATATGATTTACTAATGAAACTATTAGTTTATATATTACACTTTATATAATCCAAATTATATGCTCCACCTTTCGATGGAATATGTAATTCAAGTTTTATTAGTCGATTATCTTTTCATTACATTAATTCTTGTTCAAATTTTAAGATTTTCTCTTTTACTCGCCAATTATTGTCATCAACAATAATTTTGTTTCGTGACTGGTTGCTTTCTACACACGTCATCATCGTTTTCTCCTTACTAAAACTTTATAAACATAATTTTTAAAATCACTTAGTCCGGTTTACCAGTTATGAGAATTAAGGGTTCTACAGGATGTTTTCAGATCTGATTTACTATAAATTATTTTTTAATCTCCCCCCACTTAAATACAGGTAACTGTCCTTTAAATCGTATTTTTCACATTTCTACTCAATTCAATGCGTTTTCGCCCGGAAGTAAAGTAAGAGGAGTGGGGGGTGGGGGAGAAGAATTTTTTTTCTATGGATAGGACCATACATATGTTTTTAAGACACATACAACAGCCATACCATGTTCTGCACGAGCTGTTTTATTTGTGAGATCTGAACCTCTGTCTTCCTGTCAACAATAGTCTAGTCCAGGGGTCTACAAACTACAGCCCGCTGGCCAAATCCAGCCCGCCGCCTCTTTAAGTACGGCCCGCGAGCTAAGAATGGATTTTATATTTTCAAATTCAAATCCAGCAGCATTTAAATTTTTTTTTTATCTTGATGCAAGTTCAGAAGACATTTTTATATTTCAAAATCCATTTGACCGTTTAATTGAGGAGCTTCCGCCTAACCTTCAATTATTGTAAGTTATTAATCTGCAGTGTGATGACATGCTTAAAGGCAAATTTCAAGACAAGAATGTCTTCCAAGCGATGAATATAGTTAATTAAGATAATATGTTCGGGGTTTTATAGCTGTATTTGGCAGGACCTACCTCAATACCTGCGAGAAAAAACATTTTCAAATATGAAATAAATAAAATCTCAGGTTAGCATTAACGGATGAACATTTGCAATCAATTTTGGTGATAGGGAGTTCTATCTTTAACCCCAATTTGGTGAAATGTTATCTCAAAAAACGCAATTCTATTATTTTCCTTAGTAGAGTTGTATTTCAAACAATTATTGTAGTCTATTTATTATTATTATTATTATTATTATTATTATTACGTTACATTTTGTTCAGTAAATTTGTGAAAACTTTTTTTCCCTTGTTATTTAAGTAGACAGGGCTACCTACATAAATATCCTTGAGTTTGCCTCTTGGCCTGCAGAGCCTAAAATATTTACTATTTGGCCCTTTACAAAAAAAAAGTTTGCCGACCCCTGGTCTATACCACGCGGCTACCGAAGCGGGTATTGCTTGTTAGTGAATTAAAATTAGGGTTATCAAAGTGTTCAAAGGCAAAGTTGAATCTTCATATTATTTTTTTGCTCCATATCTTACTACCCATCCGGAATTCACACGTCTAATAATAACACTATTGGGGAAAGGGTAGGGAAAGTATAATTTAGATGAAATGTACTCGCATTTGTGTGGTGGGATATGGGGGAGAAAAATATTTGCCTTGAACAAAGAATATTAATTATCTAGTTCTTGACAACAACAAAAATCTCTAAGGCATTTAATTTTTGTAAAAGAAATGTTCTTACAGGGGCAGTGAATAGAGTATAGGAAGGTGGGCTGGGAGGGTAGTAACATAGATATTAAGCCCAGGATACACAACCAATCTTCCATGTCGTCTAGAAGAGGACTTGACCTAGGTCAGTGTTGTGGTCCAACTGGCATCCCGCGGGCCAAACGTGGTCCACGCTCACTGAAAATGTGGCCCTCACGGTATCTTGGAGGATAATTAAAGAAAAGCCCTTGGTGGCGGTGTGAAATAGTTAATGATTCAAATAACGATATTTATTTAAAAAGGTAATGATTGCAATTTATTATACATTTATTTGATTAATAAAAACATATATTTATATTGCTAAGTTGTTTTGTGAAAGTGTGTGCGCTTGCATATTTCTTAGTACATTTTTGGCGGATTAATACACTTTTTTGGCAGTAAAATTTGAAAGATTCTACCAACCAAAAATACAATTTATATATAAGTATTGAAAATAATGGTTTGTTAAGTGTTGTTTGTAGACCGATATTAAGTTGATGTAATTACTAAATAAATCTTTGGCCCGCAGTGCAAACAGATACTCAAATTTGGCTATTAGGATGAAAAACGTTGGACCACCCTGGCCTATATCATCAGCATAGATGGTCATGAATAAAGAAGGTAATGTTGCACCAAGATGCCTCTATTGTCATTTGAAATAATAAGCGTCGATACTGCTGACATCTTTGTTCCTTAGTGTCGTAAAAGGAAAGCGAGATGTTACAATCAGATAAACTGTCCCACATTTAACCACGTATAGGACCTACCCTATTATGTCCTCGAACTGCAACTCCTAACACAGTGGCGGCCCATGAACCATTGAAGAGTAACTGTTCTGTCCCTGGGAGAAACTCGCTAGTTGCCGTATACATATACTGGTACTCTGGATTCAGGGGGTCTAGGGGCTCTTCAGCCCCCTCTTTTTTTAAAAAAATATTTGTTTAAATGTGACTAACTTAAGCCTCCCTCCTTTTCTATTCACTATTCCAAATATATATTCAAAATATGGGTATTTTATTATAATACAAATATAGTAGCTACTTGTCATTTTTAAGAAATTAATTAAATGTTCACGTATTTTCCAACACAACATCCGTAACATTTCTATTATAACAAAACTATCAAGAGAAATTTGAATAAAGTTTAGTTTTTATCTTAAAATTAATTCGTAACAAAGTGCTACTATGGTAAAAACACAGACATGTTACAAAAGTTATTAAAACTTATCTGACATATTAATGCGTCACACTAATTTTAAGAGATTGTATCAATTTCTATGAAATAATACTAGTAATATATAATTTTGAATGTTAACAGAAAATGTGAGTTTGTATTTTTAAAAAAGCCTCTCTGCGTGTACTTACTCTACATTATTCCAAAGAAAGGCATCAATAGACGCGCAACACCGAGGTAATAAATCCTCTTAAATAATTCCTAAAATCATGTAGCGTTTAAATGTTCCTGCTTGAGGGCTACCGGACACCCCTTTCAGTTAAGACCCCCAAATTTCAAAGATATTTCAAAGCCCTTGCATAAAACGAGGGGTGGGCAAATCTATATTGAGCTTTTTTTTTTTTCGTAAAGGATAAAACCTTTTCTTGTATGCATTATTTCAGGTGCCTAACTTGCATATTTAATAGCTAAAGGCTCCTCCTACAACACTTTCTTACACATCTTCTATCATTCTTTCTCAGACTTTCTCCTTCTTTCTCACACACGTTCCACTCACATACACTATTAAACAATCTTTAAGAAATTATATTTATCAAACTTACTCTTAAACACTCTCAAACTCTCTCTCTCTCTTAAACTTTTACTCTCTTCCAAACTCTCTCTCTCTCTCTAAAACTCTGCGTCTCTTTCAAACTTTCTCTTACACGCTCTTACATTCTCTCTCTCTCTCACTCTCTCAAACACCCTCTCTGTCTCTTTCTCTGTCTCAAACTCTTTCTATCTGTCTCAAACTATAGCTCAAAATCACTCTTTCCCTCAAATTCGCTCTATCTCAAACAATCTCTCTCGAACTTTCTCTCACCCAAACTATCTCTATATGTCTCATACCCTCTTTCAATCTCTCTTTCTATCAAACTCTCGCTTTCAATCTTTCTCTCTAACTCTCTCTTTCTCACTCAAACTTTCTTTTCTAAAACTATATTTCTCTAAAACTTTCTCTTGCTGTAAATTTCTTTCTCAAAATCTCTCTCACACGCGCTCACATTTTCGCTCTCTTTCACACAATACCTCTCACAGTCTCTCTCCCAAAATTTTACTTACATGATATATCTCACACACACTCCCTCACACACTTTATCAGACACACTCCGTTATATACTCTCTCTCGCATACACTCTCTCACGTTCTCTCACACACACTTTCTCTCTCACACAGACTCTTTCTCTAACACTCGCGCACACACTCTTTTTTTCCTACTTCTCCCAGTTCTCTCTAACGCATACACATACTCTCTCTCACTGTCACTCATTCACACTCACTCAATTCTCTCTCACTTGCTCATTCACAGTCTCTTACACTCACTAACACACACTCACACTCTCAATTTCACTATCATATTTTCTCCCTCTCTCTATCAAATCTTATATATAATTTTATAAGCAAGTCTCCGGTTATAAAAATTACGGGGAAATGGCTGAACATATTTTGATAAAAGAGGTAGGCGTCGAGGATGTCGGTAAAATCAGTAATTTTCAACAAAAGCCCGATTTCCCAGTGAATTTTCAGCTTTTCATTCTTTGTCTACATCAGTATAGAAACCCTTAATTGCGTGCACGGTTGTATATATTCTATAAATAAAAATTTCTCTTTTTTTACAAATAATACCAACTCACTACTTTATGGTTCAACAATTATTATAAATATTACGGGGATTGCTTGTACGAAGGATATTAGGTTAAAAATATATAAGTTGTTTACATTGTTGTTTTTCTCCTTCATCTTCTTTGTTTTTAAATATTTGCCTGCCCTATGATATAAATCTAATGTATGTATGCATGTACGTATGTATGTATGTATGTACGTATGTATGTATGTATGTATGTACGTATGTACGTATGTATTTATGTATGTATGTATGTACGTATGTATGTATGTATGCATGCATGTACGTATGTATGTATGTATGTATGTATGTACGTATGTATGCACGTATGTATGTATGTATGTACGTATGTATGTATGTATGTACGTATGTATGTATGTATGTATGTACGCATGTACGTATGTATGTAAGTATGTATGTATATATGTATGTATTTATGTATGTATGTACGTATGTATGTATGTATGTATGTATGTATGTACGTATGTATGTACGTATGTATGTATGTATGTATGTACGTATGTATGTACGTACTTATGTACGTATGTATGTATGTATGTATGTACGTATGTATGTACGTATGTATGTATGCATGTATGTATGTATGTATGTATGTACGTACGTATGTATGTATGTATGTATGTATGTACGTATGTATGCATGTACGTATGTACGTATGTACGTATGTATGTATGTATGTATGTATGTACGTATGTACGTATGTATGTATGTACGCATGTACGTATGTACGTATGTATGTATGTATGTATGTACGTATGTATGTATGTATGTATGTATGTATGTATGCATGTACGTATGTATGTATGTATGCATGCATGCATGTACGTATGTATGTATGTACGTACGTATGTATGTATGTATGTATGTACGTATGTATGTATGTATGCATGCATGTACATATGTATGTATGTATGTATGTATGTATATACGTATGTATGTACGTATGTATGTATGTATGGATGTATGTATGTATGTATGCATGTACGTATGTATGTATGTATGTATGTATGTATGTATGTATGTATGCATGTACGTATGTACGTATGTATGTATGTATGTATGTATGTATGTATGTATGTATGTACGTATGTACGTATGTATGTATGTATGTAT
>CABFWO010008924.1:0-14836 GCA_902155825.1 Timema genevievae | reverse complement strand
CATGTAATATAACCTCGCAAACACCCACACCCATGTAATATAAACTCGCAAACACTCACACCCATGTAATATAACCTCGCAAACACTCACACCCATGTAATAGAGTGGGGGCCTAGCCTTTTAACCCTGTAAATAGAAACAAAGGTTATATTTGATGACAGGCAGTCACACTTAGTGTATTTACTTTTTCCATTATTTCTATATCTAATGTACATTTTTTGGTGTTATAAAAATATTTTTTCTAGTTGTTTTAAATATATGTCAGAATTAGGAATGTCCCATGTTTTATGTTTTAAGTGGAAAAGGTGTTCATCTATTTTAGTGATGGCTTGAGTGTTGTCATATTATAATAAAGGTTTATCTTATTTCGGAGGGCATGGCATCAAACCAAGTCACTAAAGCGGCGCTACTTTTCTGTAAAATAAAGGTAAATTGTTACTAACGTGCCCTTTTAACCGAGTTGGACATCATTGTGGTGCAAGCTATAGATGACAAACACTGTTTAGGAGTAAATTATAATCACACAGCGAGCAGGATTTATTGAGTTGAACACGTTAATAGCGAGTAATTGTAGGTACATATGTGATTCTTTACATCACACATTTAGATAAAATATTGTTTTGTTTTTACTCTCTGAAGTCATTTCACTCTCTACAGACAATGAAAATGTTAGTGGTCATAGGTTGTGAATCTCTCGTTGGCAACCATGTACACTGCCAAGCTGTAACTCACGATTCTAACATTGTTTATTACTTCGTCATCATAGAAAAATAACAATGTTGAATTTATGCTAGGAGAACTGAGTTTTGGATCTTTTTGAAATAGGACTGGAACTTTAGTTTTGTTGACTGAAAAAATGTGAAGAAGCCAACCTACAATTCTGGAAAAAACCATGTGAATTTATCTGGTAAAAATGTTGTGAAGGGGGGTTAACCACGGTGTAAAGAAAGGTCACACAGTCTGATAGTGAAACAGGGACCATCTGCTTGGAGAAAACCTGAGTGTTTTGTTACCTGGTAGTGTTAGTGTCGCTTGCTACCAAGCAACAAACTGGTGCAGACAGCAATGAAATATACAATGTGTAAGACAGAGCAATAAAATACTAAAGGCCACAAAAGCTAATACTGCGGACACATTAAATATAGATATAGATAGCGTGTGCTACAAACTAGACGGTCAGTTAGTTGGGCCATTATTAGTGCCAACCTCAGTCTATCAAAACAGAATGAAGTCCCGCTTATGCCCACAAAAATTTTAGATTGGCAAAAAATGCCAACTTCTCTAAAGGGGAGAAGCCCCAAACAATAGATTTACTAAACTTGAATAATTACTAAGTTTTAAAAAAGGGGGAAGATGAAAAAGACTGAGTTAATTATTTAGAAAAGGCAGCTTGAAGAGCCCGAGGATAAAAGTTATGACATTGCGGCAGAGAAGTATATCTTATATGCAGAATCCAGGAAGCATCACGTCGTCAGTCCAAGTCAGCAAGCAAGTGTTTGATTTTTACAGCTTTCGACTGTTGTCTGTTCCGAACCTGCCAGGGACATAGGACTGCTTTTTGAGTTACAGGCAGCAGTCGCTAGCCCTTATCCTCATGGTATGAGGGTGAAACAATGAATGGGTGAAACAGTTGAGTGATGCTGTAAGAAATTCTACATGTTAATACATTAATAGCCCTTGAGTGTAATAATTGTGATTATGAGCGATACGAAAAGATATTGGACAGGGGTGGGATTTTTTCCCCCTAGGATAAGGAAGGGGTGAGTTGAGGTGTGATTGTGTTTTGTGGGTGACGGTGCATGAGATGCCTGGGTTTTAAGTTTTGGTTGGGATTTGGGATATGGATATGGTTTGGGAGGAAACGGTCCAGCCCTTTCACCCCATATCAGCGGCTGCAGCAAGAATTGAATCTTGTCGTGAACTTACAGTATTGCGCCAATCCAGGGGTTCGGGTGGGGACAAAAGTTGCACTGAGATGAATACTTTGTGTATGATGGGTTGGGTGGGGGCTAGGAGTTTGGATGAAGTAAGGTTTGTCTAATTATATTTAAAAATAATTCAACTAGGAATCCAGGTCTAGTGTATTTTTTTATTTTCTCTTCTAGGACTTTCAACTATGACTTTATTATATTTCTCTTTTTTAATTTTTAATTTATAATTATTTTTAAATAATTTTATCAATAGGTTTTATTTATGTAAACTACACTAGTCGCAACTAAGCCAGTCTAGGTCGTTTGTAGTGTCTGTGTATCTGTATGCTTGTACAATCTCTTGTTGCGGTCCTTGTAGATGTCCTGGAGTTGGTCATTGTGTGGCTCTAGTGCACCAGGGTGCCCCAATCTTGTCTTGTGTGAGATTTAGGCCCGTAGATCCAAGCTGGACAGTTGTATAATATTATTGATTTGATCATCGTTTTGTATAAAATTGTTTTTGTGTGGATGGTTGGTTCCCTGCCCTTTAGTAGTGAATATAATTGAACGAACCTTTCTGTTGCTTTCTGATTTGTTTCTTCAATATGTCTCTTCCAGGTCTCTTTTCAATCTATTGTGATACCTAAATATTTATTGTGAGGGGTGCTGGTAGATGTTTGTTTCTATGACTTATGATTGAGGCTGCAGATTTGGTGGCATTGACCTTAATCCGCCAGTTTGTAAATTAACTAAATACCTCTGTATCGCAAGACTGGCTTAGTTAGTGTTTTTGTTGATGGTGTAGATCATGGTGTCGTCTGCAAAAAGTCTAACCTTAGTTTGTGCTTGGGTCGTGATGTCGGAGATGTATATGTTATACNTGGGACACCCCACATGTGTTTTGGATTTTGAGCCGTCCATAACTACCTGGAACTTTCTCTATGCAAGGAAACTGGCAATAATATGTATGCTCCATTGAGGGTAGTTGAGTTCGATTAATTTTTAGATTAGGTCTATATGCCATACTTTGTTGAAAGCTTTTTCAACATCTAGAAATATTGCTATTATTGTTTTTTTTCTGCAAAAGCTTTGTTGCATCTTTGATTAGATTTAGTACTGGATAAATAGTGGAGTGTTTTTCCCTAAATCCGAATTTAAGATTTGGAATGATATTTCGGGTCTCACTAAAGGGGTTTAACCTTTTTAAAATTAATTTTTCCAAAATTTGGCTGATAGTGGTGAGGAGACTAATTATTGGCCTTCTGTTTTGAGGAAACATTTGGTCCCTTCCAGGTTTGTGGAGTGTTATTACTCTCGCCAGTTTCCATACGTCATGGAAGTGGCACAACGAAAGTAGGGCATTGAATATTGTAACTAACGTTAGTGTGGCTTTTGGTGGTGACTTTTTAATAGTCTCGTTTATCAGTCAGTCATGGCCTGGTGATTTGTTTTTTGGTAGGTTCTTTATTGTGTGTTTTAGTTCGTCCATTGTTATTGGGTCTACCTGTGACATGACTGGTCTGTTTAGGTATTCTCTTACAGATCTTTTAGTGTCCCAAACAAAATCAGGATCTTTGGGGTTATGTTAGGTGTAAATTGTTTTTCTAGCATCATGACTATGCCTTCTGCTTTCTCTGGCTTGTCTTGTTTAAATGTTTACTGTTTAAGTCTCCAGCTATAAATATTCTATTGAATTCTGTTATTTCGCCCAGGTCTTGTTGTAGAAGCGTTTTAGTCGATGGTTTGTTTGTGGCGTGAATAAGATACTCCCGATCTTTGTGTTTATTTAAACTGCTGATGCTTCTAAGTTTTGTACATTTTGACAGAGATGTTGAAAGTATTGTATATTATTTTTAATGAGAACTGCAACTCCCCCTCTCCTTTCATTGGGTCGTCGCTCCTGTATACATCACATAAGAAAAATTATATGTTTTTTATTTGGGTTTAGGTGGTTTTAATTGATCAGTGCAATATCTATTCCCTAAGTTTTGAAAAGTTTCTCTAGTTATTTTGCTCGCATGATGGTACTATTCACGTTCCATATAAAAACACATACTATGTATTTAGTCCAAGTCTTAGGTCTGTTAGTCATCTTGGGTCAAAATGTATTCTGTCACTCCCTCTATCATAATAAACATATTTTCTGTCACGTCTGTTAGTCTGGCAAGGTATGGAGATCCTCTATGTCAGAGACTGTTGAAGTCTTCTCTTGTTGGGGTTGTTGTGGGTGGCCCTGCTGTCCTTGCAATGCTAGCGAGTAGCCGCCCGAGTGGTCTCTGAGTGGGGGTTGAGGGGACATGAGCCCCCACTGGGGTTGGTTGACCGGGCTTCTGTCTCAACGGTGGCTGATGCCTGGGGTGTGGGAGGGGGTTTTCCTCTTTAAGAGTAATTCCATGTAGACTGGGCACTTGCTGTAGTTTGCCGTGTGGCTTCCTCTACAGTTTATGAACTTGGTTGGGGTGATGTTAACTATTTTTGGGCACTTGATGCACCTAGGGATTTTTGAGCGGTTGTTCTTATTGTGGCCGACCGTGTATATGGTGTTGTCTGCTTGTGTATTTCTTGACAATTGTCTGACATCTGTGACTGGGTATCCCAGACCCATAAGCTCTTGTAGGATATTATCTGTGGCCATATTGGGAGGGAGCCCCTTAATGACCATTTTGACTGGTTTGACCTTGAGTAGAATCTTGTTTCAGGTCCTTGAGCAAGTGTTGCATCAAGTCGTAATCTTGTTTGTTAGCAGTGTGAATTTTTAGTCAATTTGTTATGTAAGGGATTTCAAAGTCATTACGCATCTCTTTTGTTATTTTAGTGATGCGGCTGTAGTTGCCCAGTGCTACTAGGCCTTATACTTGTTGTAGGTTGTCAGTGGGTTTTTTTTTGTTTTGCGTTTGTTTGTGTGGTTTGAATTTTCCTCTTACTTCCAAGTTTGTCGGCCACCGTGAAAGTTCCCTGCCCGTCTGTGTCGGCATCCATGTCGAAGGCTTCTGTTGACGAGTAGGTCATCTCTGAGTTGTCAGTGATGGTTTTCTTTTGGGGATTGTTGGAAGCAGACATTTTGCTCGGCCCTGTAAAGGCTGGTTAATGGCGCTTAATTGTGCAGTGTGGGTTGTGGAATGATATGGGAATGTTGTAGTGAATGTCCCCAGGGCAGACACCGACTGCGAGGTATTGTTTCACAGCCTGTGACAATTTATGTCTCTCTATGGCTCGTTGGCACTGTCAGGATCGGCACTATATAGAACCACCGCCTAATCTGTCTCGAGACTTGTTGTGTGTTGGGGTACTATTGTTGTCTGGTCGGATGTCAGTCTTTGTCCCTCAATGGTCTTGACAATGCTTTCTTCCTCCCTAGACAGCGAAGCGCGTCCTCCTTCCTCGAGGAAAAATTGACGAGTGTGAAGTAATATCAAGTGAAGTGTTCAATTTTTGCTCCGAAAATGCTTGGTTATATTCAAAAACATACAGCCCTAGCCTATCGTTTCGCATAGATGCAAAACTATTTGTAGTTTATATAGTTTTACATGGTTCTGAAAACTTTCTTCCCTATCCACTCAGCGTCCAGGAATTAGCGGATTGGTGGTTTCTAGTTAACCATTCAGAGACTATCTTTTGATGGTGGCGTCCCTGGCAGAGACCGGGTGAACCTCTCTTAGCACGACTGGTTCGCAGGCGATAAAGCAGCCTTGGCTCCAAGAGGATGTAAAGAGCATGCCGGCTAAGGGACAAAATACTGCGATTCAAACCATGTGGCGTTCACAACACAACAGTTTAAAGTTTAATGGAAAGTTACAAATTCATTCATTATTTTCACCCAGGATGTTTCGGCATTGGTGAGACCAGCCCAGAATCTTTTTTTATCTCACTTGATAATAACTATTCTCATTCTGAGAATGACATAGTTGAGCTAAAACATATTTTCTTAATATATGTTTTTCTGCAGAACAACAACTTTAAATTTTGTCAAGCTTCAGAGTTCATGAATGGAACATTATATTTCTTGTTCTCATAAAATAATAAAAATTGAACTAGAATTTTAAAGGAGATTAATAAATAGCTATATTAAATCTGATAGGATATTTATACAAATGTGGTCCTAGCAGCTTATCACTAGTACATATTTTAATTGTTTTGGAATGAGCTTTTTAAATATAATGTAGCCTATATCTAGACTGTTTTCTAAGTTTTACGCCCACTAAAATGGTTTAATATATATTTATTGTTAACCGGCTGTCATTATATTTTTATAACCACAATGCATTTTTTTTTACAGGAAATGTACTTGTGGCAGGCAGTTCAAATTCTGGTGACATTTTGCGTGAACTAGCATCAGAAGTGGGTTTCGAAGTTGATGAGGAGGGTGCTTCGGTCATTGATCATCTCAACTATGACGTGAACGACCTTGGAAAGGTTAGATCAACACATAATGTTCTATTATATATTTTATATTAACAAATTCTAGACTAGAAACTATCATATATTTATATTCACATTTTCTTAAATAGTTTTTTTGGCCACTTTTATGAAATAATGGGGTTCTAACATCTTCACTTTCACTAAGAACAGCAACAACAGCCTAAAGTGTTGGATTAGTATCACATCACACAAGGTCATAATTCAAATATTGAATGAGTTGAGTTCCTTGAAGCTACCCTTCCCCGACTTATTTCAAAAGTGCATAAATGAAATACTTGTAAATAAAGGGTTGGCTGTGAAATATTCAACAAGTAGACACACTTGCTTACCTGACCCTGAAAAGTAGTAGACCTAATCATACCTTGATTAAGCAGGGCTTAGTCATACCTAGAGTAACCAGAGATCAGTTTTTTAATACTTAAAAATGACCAATATAATTACATTAAAAATGCTAAACATATAAAAAAAACTCAAAAATACCCTAAAATATAAACAAACACGTTGAAGGAATGTATGTGAATAGATCAAACCAGCCTTTTACAGATTGAAACAAAAATTGATAAAATGTCTGTACAATGTATAGTGAAAGCTCTTAACCTATTGAGGTTTTAATAGTTTCTTACATAATTGAACACAGTGGCAGGAATTAAATGCGTGTAAAAATAGGCTATTTTTGCAACTTTTATAATAAACACTTTCTGGCTTTTACTTTTATTTGATTCTATTTTTGCCTTCCAACTATAATTAAAAACTTTTTATAATGTCATATACTGACACAAAACCACTTTAATAGTTCAATAGTGTATGAAGATTCTTCTTCCTAAGCCACCTGACTTCTTCAATAGCCCATGTTGCTTTCACAGAGTTTGTACACCTTGATTCCATAATGAGCCCTTTTAGATGGGTTGAACTGGATAATATTCAAATGCCCATGAAATTTGACATGGCTTTCAGCATCATCACGATCCATGTGATAAAATTTCATAAGCTTAGTCTCTGTATATTTCAACACAGGCCTAATCTTTGTTAGTTTTTCATTTGGATCAACATATTTTTAATTAAAAAAAATGAAAGAAATTTATCCATTGACATAGTTTTGTTGAAAATTTTAGTTTCATTAATTATTGATCTGTTACTCGAGTACAACGCTATGTGTCCCTTTCTTAATTGGCCCATAAGAATGTAAAGGGCAAAACAAGTTTTTACTTTATCAGATGTACAAGTTTCCACTTGCTATCACACTTATATTTTTCCATTTTGGGGTCATTGAGCAATTTATTGGCATTCTCATTTGTTTCATTCTATATCATACACCCTTTCTCACCAAGAAACTCTGAAAATATATCAAAAACTAGTGGATTACAACTCAATTTGTTGTAAACACAGCATTTAGCCCTGGTGTCTTTGGTTCAACTTTCCACTCACCTTGGCCTAACTCTATTCCATCTTCTTCGCTGCTTCATTCATTATATGTGACACTGTCTGTATCACTTTCCTTGCTTAATTCAATTTCTGAATCACTAATTACTAATACATCTTCAAATTCTTTTGTCAGCATAACATTTTTACTGCAATTATAATCCATGTTTGTTTGGATTGAATCCAAAGATAATTAAAATAGAAACAAACCAAATAATGTATAACATAAACAAGCTCATTATAAAAATGAAACTTTCATGGCCTACTTAATGTCAGACCATGGTCAAAAAAAACTGGTCCAAACAATACATTTTAGAGTATGCAGAAATAAAAAAACATGTGGTCTTTGAAGTGAATGCAACAGTTCCATAAATCTGTGATTGGATCAGTTTCTTTAAATACGGAACAATATGGTTCAATGGTTTAATAGTGAACACCTTCCTGGATAAAAAAAATGTTCATTACTAGGAAGTGTCCGGTATTTATACTAACTACAACACTATATTCACTGCATTGTGCACTATTGTATGCGGGATAATTATGACAAGTGAATAAATATGGTACGTAGCTTACTGTACAGAGTGCATTATACACAGAACAATACACACAAAGGATGAAATTTGTACTGTAGCCTAAATGTGTGCACGAGCACAATCTAAACTGATGAAACAGCCCTCGCTGAAGAGGAAATACCACAGTCATTACTACATAAGATATTTTAGAAACTTTCCAAAGAGGGGAAGTCAGGACTGCTCACACTTCAAGATTCCTCACAGTCCTACAGTCAAATACTGTACATTAATATTTTTCATTTTTGTCCACTGTCTAGAGATTATTATGCTCGAATATGCGTCTCTAGCAGAGTCCACGTCCGTTATTGGGAAGTTATTTCACCATAAGAGCCACTGTTATTTTGTCTGGGAAGTCTAAACTGCCCTTTATAAAGAAGCATCTGTTGTTCAGAGGTATCCGTTAAGGGAGATTTCACTTCCACATTGATATACAAATATCTACATAACCTATAAAATAGGGGATCATGAACAGAGCTTATGAGTACATGATCATTGTCTGTAATGTTAAAAAAAAAGATTACATTTCATCAAAATCCAGGCCCTGCTGATTACATTAAATATAACTTATTAGTTACACCATTGTCAAATCAAGCAAGGTACCCTTCCTTCCACAGTAAATATATAATTTGTATAACATGATAATATACTGTTATTTCCAGCATACACTCATTGTGGCAGATTCTGCAAATCTGATTGATTCCCCAGTGATAACAGGCCCACGAAATGTACCACCTCTGTTATATCAAGGGACTGGTATTGTTGCTGACAAAGAAAACCCTCTTGTGCTGCAAATTTTAACAGCTGAAAGTTCTGCTTACTCCTATGTACCCGATGAACCCATCAAAGAGGTAAGGTGTGGTATGAGCCAAACCAGTATTTAGCTAGCTTGGTTATATAATTGATATACTAGGTTTTATGTGTGAAGTAGAATTTAAAAAATATGTTTTTTTAAATATAGACCATCCTATAGAATCTAGATTAACCCTTTGAGTGCCAACGTCGCTCAGAGTGATGCGCGAAATATTTGCTAAAATTGCCAGTGTCGCTCACAGCGATCCCATGTTTTTGAGCTCTTAGTTCAGTATTAAGTCAACAGATAGGGTAGATTTTATTTCCACTGCATTCTCGTATGTTTAAGCTACTTTTATTTGTCTTTGCACTGAGAGTATCGATATATCAAACATGAAAATTACTTTCTAACTTTATGAGTTTTATCTTTGGCCTTGTTTGTAAACATGGCTACTAAGAGGGAAGCTGTGATTCAAGGCACAGAAATACTTGCAATATTTATTGATAGTTCAACCCAGAGTGATCAATTTGTTAGTGATTATGAATTTGTAAATAATGAAACTGAACAAGAATTATATTCTAGTGAAAGTGAAAGATTGGAACAAGTGGGAGTGACAGCTGACATTGATAACACGAGTGTGAATCTGAGTGATTCCTATAGGGATGAAATAAATCTTGAAGATCAGGATAATCCACCCCAACCTCTTCATATTTATACAAAAGTACCAGGTTTGAAGTCCCCTTTCCCTCCCGTTCTGATTCCAAGTCAATTATTTATTTTAGACTATTTTACTATAACCCTGCTAAAATTGATGGTCACTGAAATAGCTGCTATGCATAACCCAATTTTAGCGTAAAATCTAAAGTTAGTTGTTTTTTTATAAATTTTGTTATATACTCAGTTTTTTATGTTCTTTTCAGTGATTTATTCTATTTCAAGCTATTTAAATTTTCATTGCTTTAAAATTAATGTTAAATAAAACAGTAAATTTTTTTTTAATATCTTGGCTCATGATTTTTTTATTATAGTTAAAAATTAAAAAAAGTATATGTATAATTATATAATCAGATTGGCAAGCATGTTAGCTAGTTTATGTAAAAATTTGAGTGCAAGAAGTTCAAAGAATAATAAGTTATTACAATTTAAACAGAATCCCATATTTTTCAGCAAAATAGCATGGCACTTTTAGCACATTTTTTTGTCATTTCTCTTGGCACTGAAAGGGTTAATGGTACTTGAACTAGGAGTTAGTACGGCCTTGGAAATACAAGTATTCTTTATGTTTATCAACAATTGGAGTTATTCTTTATTTAATCAATTGTAAGGTTATGCCAATTTTTTCAAATGTTTTGGCTGGGTACATATCTTTATTTAATCCTTACCTTAGCAAAAGTTTGTTTGGCTGGGCTACTCTTTAAAGAATCAAGTGCTCCAGTGTTGTGTTGTAACCTGTGCCTACTTCAGGCTATAAGTGTGTACACACCAGGTCTTAATGAAACTTTATTGTTGTTATATTCTCTTTCTAGTATCCTCACGCTGTTGGCAAAAATACTCTTCTTATTGCGGCTTTGCAAGCAAGAAATAACGCACGAGTGGTTTTCTCTGGATCTCTTTACTTCTTCTCTGATGAAGCGTTCACATCACCTGTTCAAAAGGCTCTGGTCAGTTTCTCTCTACATTACCTTAATCTAAAATAAAAGCCTATTTTTTTAAATATTATTTTGAAGGGTAAATAACTTCCTGTTGTGTCTTGAAGTTCCCTAAAATTGTTTGCCATTTACAGTGTTACCACACACCTTGGAACTTGGGAAAATACAGGTAATTTTTGTGTCTGAAAACTACAGAGAACTTTACAAAATACTGAAAAAATACTGTGATATTTGTTGATTTTGATCATTTAAATACAAGCTTTAGCCAAGGAACACCTGCTTCAGTGTCCACGTGTTTAATGTACTACTCTCACACTGGACTAGACTGACAATTACAAGGGGGTCGAGGTTCGGGTGTACTGAAATCAAAACATTTGCGGGTACACCTCCTATAAATATAAAGCTTCCAAATCCCTAACACCATTAGCAGAATTAGTACATAAGTGTATAACCTGAACGGGAAGTAAGAAAAATTACATACATACCTGCCTGCCCCCTTATGGTGTAGGCAAGAAACTGTGCATATAGTTTTAAAAAACTCTGTACTTAATCAATCCTCACTAACTTTAACCAAACTTCCCTAACCTTACATACTCCCTTCGCTTTAACAACATCCATACACAGAGTCATACATGCTCTTTTATTTTGAAACTCTTAATGTTTCTCTTTTTCACACATTTGTCTACAGCATTAAGCCATGTCTTACATAGCCTCCCCCTTCCTTTAGATCCACACACTCTACCTTCATATATTTGCTTCCTCACTTGATCCACACTCAACCTCTCAATATGTCCTAACCAACATAAGACTCTTCTTTCCCATGGACCTATTGGATTCCCTTTCAACCCACACTCCTTCAGCACCCATTCATTACTGACTCTGTCCATACGAGTTTTTCCACATACATTTATTAGATATCATATTTCAAATGTATTCACCTTGCTCTTGTGTTTCTCCTGACAACCCCACGCTTAAC
Source organism: Timema genevievae (assembly GCA_902155825.1). NCBI lineage: Eukaryota > Metazoa > Arthropoda > Insecta > Phasmatodea > Timematidae > Timema > Timema genevievae. Next base: position 3,101 of record CABFWO010008924.1, on the reverse strand, counting down.
ATCTAAACAACAATGTTGGCGTCAACATATTTTTATATACTGTCATTTTTGCCTCTTTGGATACTACAACATTCTTTGCAATAGTTCACATACATCCAACTACTCTCTGAGATGCATCCACCCATCTGTCGATTTCACCATCCACCCTTCCATTCTTACAGAATATTTCCTGGTCTATCCTTATCAAAAACTACTACCTTGGCCTTGGAGGCATTTATATGAAGATCCATTCTGCCTGTCGTCATCAAACGATTTAATGAATTCTGCAAGTCACTTTCATTCTCAGCCATTAATACTACATCATCTGCATATAGCAGCACTCTCACATTCACATTGTCTATTTGTACACCAATCTTGTCCTCACAAGCATCCCTCCTATACCTATCCATGAAAACATTAAACAACCATGGATCCATAACACAACCTTGTCTAACATCTTGTTCAATGTCAAACCATTAGCTCAAAGCTCCATCCAACCTAACACATGCTTTACTTCCATCATACACCACCATAATAGCATTTACTAACCATGTATCCACACCATACTCTCTAAGAACATTCCATAACATACTTATATTCACACGATCGAACGCTTTCTCCAGATCAACAAATACACAACAAACTTTCTTCATTACTACCATACATTTCTTATACATTTCTCAATCACTTGTTGCAATGTAAATATCTGGTCCATGCAACCTCTACCTGCCATGAAACCACATTGCACACCCCAAATCTTGCCTTCAGTGTTTCACGCACCCTCTCTCAAAAACTTCACCAGGAATATTCAAAAAACTAATTGCACTATAATTCTTACTTTAACTCTTATTGCCTCTGCCTTTGTACAAAGTAAAATGACAACACTACCAAGTAGTACCATGCCCCCAAACTAAAGTGTTTCACTTGTGATGCTATCTATCCCCGTTACTTTGCCATTCTTGAACACTTTCATAGATTTTAACACCTAGCCTCATTAATTCTTTCACCCACAACATATTCCCTATTTTCTGCTAAGTTATATAATATCAATCTAAAGTTATAGAAATATTTACTTTATCAAAATATTTTCCAAAATAGTTCAAATAATACAATAAAAATTTTACTTTAACTCAACACTCCTAAGCTCAAAATAAAAAATGTAATTTTAAATAAAATTTAATAAACACGAGTTTAACTCAAAATATTAATTTGTCTTCAAATAAGTCAACTCAAACTTTGACCTTGATGGACCAAAGTTCCACACAGCCTGTAAGTAACATTATACAATGGTACAGCAAAACCTTGCACTAATTAACTCTAATAAAATGTGTTTTATAAAACTTGTTTTATTGAAGTCACTTTCTTAAATTAAGTATATATTCATTTAATACAGTTATTGTAAGCTAAAAGTGAGGTGAGGTGTCATTCAATCATATCATAAACTGTTTCCAGCCTGTGGCCAGATCAGTTCACTTCCTCTATCCTTCCACCATTCTTCCTCCTTTAATTTATTCCATTTTTCTCCTCTCACTTGAACACTTTGTTATCCACTCCTCCCTTCTCTTTCCTGGCCTTCCCTGCTGTTCATTTCCATTCATCTAGTGTATTTCTAAATTGTGGTCTCTACAGCTTAGAACAACAGCTGCTAATTTTTCCAGCTAACATATCTTCTCATAGTACTTCCACATAACGTATTATCTGCCAAGCTTCACTAACTCCTACATCCTACCAGATGGATGGCTGGGTACATCTCACAACTAACTTGATCTACTCAAGATTTCAATAGACAAGATGTTTACGTGCCTATTCAAAAACCCACCTATACTTCAGAAATGACAACAATATGGATATTTCCTTCTTCATTTAATTATTATCTGGACACCTTTAATTCCATAAAATTCTTTTCACCTTACACTGTAATCATATTTCCTTCAAAAACCAATTTATGTTATTTTTACAAAATTGATATTTACTTTTTTTTATAATTTGTTTCATAAACTCATCCTTGAAACATAAACACTAATAGTTTTCTTCTGGATCTGAACCAAGATTCACTTTTACTTAGAATATCCTAAGCATATTTAGCCTTTATTAACAGATTTATCCAAAATCTACTGACTTAGTAATTAACTGACCATTTTTTATTACTCTTTTTTTTTATACAATAAAAAAAATTGATTGTTTTACTTTACTATTCTAAGTGAGAGCTATATATTATGACAATAAGCCTGGAACATACTCGAGGACAAATTTTAGTGATAAAACGCTAACAAACCTGTGGCAGTAAACGCTCTTATTGTTGTCATGTATCACCTAGGCATGTGTTATGCCACCTAGTTTTAACTCACATTGTTAGATAATAATTGCTGACTGACCCCAAACATAACATGAACAGCCCAAGTGTCTGTATTGTCCATTTTAACACATATTAGATATCAAGGTTGTTATTTCAGGGTGGTAAGAAGTACGACATCTCTGGGAATCAGCAAGTGGCCACCTCACTGAGCCAGTGGGTATTCAAGGAACATGGAGTGTTGCGTGTTAAATCTGTGTCCCACAGCAAGGTTGGAGAGAAGGCTCCACCCCAGGCCTACACCATCATGGACAATGCGGTGTGTGCTTTCTTTATACTCACTTCTAAACTACACATGGCATCAGGGAGAAGTGGGAAATTATTTACTGATTAGGAAAACCAGGAATTATGCTTTGATTCTCTGATGAGAATTTAAATAAATATAGAGGATTTATTCTAAGGTGCGATTAAAATTACAATTTATGAATTCTCTTAAACTTGATTTAGTATTAAATTAGCAAGAACATCACAAATGGATATTTTAGCACTAACACAACTTCTAACATGTCTTGTCCGGTTAATCAGAAGGTGGTTAGTGCTAGTGGTAGTATGAACACGTTCTATCAGATCCAGATATGAAAACACTATCTAGACCAGGGGTTTCCAACTTGTAAGGGCTCAAGGGCCACAGTGGAAACCTTAGGCATGTTTGCGGGTCGCACTTTAATAATAGGCCAATTTTTGTATAATTCTGCAAATAGAACAGAGTACCAGTATGAAATAATATGCATAGTTTAATTGAAACAAAGGTTTAATCATTTTAATTGCT
>CABFWO010008923.1:0-14844 GCA_902155825.1 Timema genevievae | reverse complement strand
TACCAGATGGTGCGGACAGCAATAACCAACTTAAGGGAGCATGCCCATCTCCAGTTGGATAGGAATCACATCAAACCAACCTTCTGATTGTTTACTTAAAAAGAAGATAATTTGAAAAGATAAAATGAGCTAAATGGCGATAAAATATAGTGTAAAGAGCACTTAAAACAAACACACCTGTTTGAATAAAGGTCCCACAACAGTGTGTTTAAATTAATTACACAGTAACAACTAAGGCATTATTACAAACACAGCCCCTATCAGAATAATCTCTCTCTCAAACCAAAATTATTACTGTCAAAGTATACAAGGAAGAGAAACTATACGCAAAATTAAAGATGAACGTTTTTTAGCGCTACCGATAAAAAGTTTCGTGAAACCAGCTTTCTGTAGAGTCCATACACGATATAGGTGGTGGTAACTGGTGGATAGCAGACGATATAAAAAAACGGCTAGAAGAAATACATAGTAAAAAATCAATTGTTTGTTGTGAAATTTTTGATTGCCAAAATTGACAACAAAGCAACACAGTCATGGTCTGGCGGAACATATGATTTGTCAAATGAACGCATACAAGTAGATCTGGTAGCTTTTGCTAGATCCAATATCACCACTAAGGGAACTGCAGGTATTATGGATTAAAGCTTTATCTTCCTTCTCTCTCAGTTAATTACTGTTGCCAGATCAACTCGCTTTCAGTTATGTCGGAAACTGGTGTGCTACTGGTAACATCGACTGACCAGCGTTGCGAAAATTGTATTATATTTAGGGAAAGATTGACCAAAGAAAACAAGAAATTACAACGCTGTCTCCCAAAACTAGACATGGCTTTTCCTCTTATTCGGAGACATTATCCGGTGTATCTGTCAGTTACCGCGACTCCTATGGCCTATGGTGACTATAACTTCTATCACTACCTTAAGATGTTTACGTTCCTATTAATGAGCATTTATAAGAAATCATAATTAAAACATTATTCTTATCATTAACTTGATTTTTCGCTTCTTAGAAACATCACTGGTTTAAATAAAAACGGACAATCTCCTATTTTATATAATAAATCCGCCCGAACATATGTTTTACATCTCAAAAATAGGACATGCCCGGAGTAAAAAAAGGGCGTATGGTAACCCTGATAATAATGAGTAACTGATAGAAAGTCTGACGCTTTAACTCAACCAGTGGTGTGTATGGTTACTGAACTAAGGATCCTGAGTTCAATTCCAATCATGGTCGAAAATTTATTTGGGTTTCCACTCCCACAGTGATGAAAAACGGCCGGGGGCTGGGTGTTGTGTCTGTTCTAGATTTAAGTTAGTTTTTAAGTCGTGTGCTGTATATAATCAGTCGATTCAAAAAGTGCACCTGAAATAGTAATAAACATAATAATAGCTTTTAGAAAATACAAACACTTTTTTTTTACAGTCAAAATTGATAATATTTTACTATCTACTGTTCTTTGTGTTATTTTATAAGTATTGATATTTTCTATAAAAAGTGACAGCTTGAGATAAAATGACTTGACGTATGAATGTATAGAAAATATTTAAGTAACTTTTATATCTGTCAAAGATGTTACTTTCTATCTAAATGTGATTGTGGTATTAAAGTTTACAAGTTTATGTATATATAGGCTCATAGATAGCCTAATAGTTTTGTGTTCATTCCAGTAAACCTCAAACTCGCGGGCTGTTAAAGGTTTTATCAATAGCTAACATAAACGCAACCCTTGATTGGAAATATATCAGCTACTTAGGCAGCCCTCTTAATTATGCTGGATTCACAGCTGTATGTGGTTAAGTACTTTGTACTCACAGCTGTAAAGAGATTCTCTGTTGAGAGAGATGTACCCTCCTAAGTTAACAGTTGACGGGTGGTTCACCACAGTAGCTAGGAACTGGCCGATCTGCCGAAGAAAACATTGGCATTTACTACCCAGTAGAATCTAGCCACACTAATGAAGTAGAGTTGAGGAAGATATAATTCCAGATAAAATATAGCCTCATTTGCTTGAAGGGAGAGAGCCAAAACATTTAAGTCGAATAGAATCGAACCCAGTACACCCAACCGGAATTAGAACCTCCATCTACCTCGTCACTGAAAAACCAGACCAGATGAACTTGACGCCTTTGTCCATTTTCCCACTAGTGGGGTCACTTCCCCATTTTTTTGGTTATACTAATTATCTGACACAGAATTTAATAAAACTAAATTACACTTATATTTCGAAATAAAGTAAGACCAAAAGTTGTTCTAAACCCAAATGTAACTTATTATATTTGCTTGGCTCAAATAAACATTGATAATAGAATTAATATTTTAACTAAATTTATTTTAATTCATATGCTTAGTGCCACAATTGACTATAAGGTGTTAAGTAAAACAAACATAACCAAGAGGAGATGTTTTAAGAATCCGGTAAAAAAAACACATCAAAAGACTAAAACATCGTCAATATAATCCGTCAGGTTCGATCCTTGATCTGCCCAAGTGTTAATGTTTTGGACCCCTCTCATTAATCATTTGTGTTGGCTATTCATTTTGTGGATATAGCCCTAACCGTAACGTATGACCTACCCCCTGCCCTCTGCCACCATCACCCAGCGCGTTTCATATGTCTTACCATGAACATTTCTTGGAACATTTTAAAATAAAATGGTGATAACTACCTGATATTTTATTGCAATATTTGTTGTTCTTGCCCGGAGCATCAAAAGTTGTTGGATTAATTCAGAGTTCACCTGCAAAAGAAGTTAAATCATTATTGGGTTCACTTTTTAAATGTTTCTAATATTCCAGTCATGGCTATTTATGCATATTCAAAGTGAAACAGCATTATATACATAATATATATTTGCTCTCCACGCATCTGTTTCCATTCGGGCTATCCGAATATATTTTACACCAACAAATTAGGGATGATAAAGGCATAATTGAGAGGATATGTAGTATCATTTGCTTGGAAGTAGGCGTGATAAACCAATGTAAAACCCTACTTTTAGCAGGCCTACAGTTGTCTGAAAATAAACCCCAATGTCATCTTAATTTTATTTTCTGCATCCATATTTCATCAGTGTATATATGTTAGTAGTCCAATCGGGTAGTCAGACCTAGTTGAAAATTTTAAATTAGGCCTATGCAAATATCCAAGTTTTAAATTTGAGTTCGAATCTTATTAGGATAAGTATTTAATTCTAAAATCAGAATTTTAATATTTGAAAGAATCTAAATATATCTCGTATTAGGATTATATGGAAATTTAATTCTAAATTCGGATTTAAAAGTAAATATTTTAATAATTTAATTTTATGTAAATTAAATGAATTGACTTGACCAAATAAACTAGAGAATCTCTGTAATATTCAAAATCTATTCATTATTTAGACATGGTTTATCAGCCTTATATTTTTACTCTACCCTCAAAATAAAAAAAGATATAGCTAATCAAGCCCAATTTCGATTTGGGTGTGATAACATAATATTTTATTCATACTGATTTCTAAACATTTTCACTATATAAGACTCAATTCAAACAATTTTTGTTTTGTAATGTTTGATTGAGATTTGATTCACACAGGCCTATATATATATTTTGTTTCTCAAATCCCAATCTTAAATTTTCTTTCGAATCTCGAATCCAAATGCGAATCCTTGAATCTTTAAAAAATAATGTACTAAGTGTTATAAAATAATGGGAAAAAATAGATAAATTGATTTTAAAAACAATTTTTAAAAGCTTGGTACCACTGACAAACGCTATTTTGTTTGTCATATATTTATTTTATAGATCATAAAAAAACACTCTCTTAGAAAATTAATGATATTTATACAGTTTTGTCATTTTTTTTTGTTGTGATTTGGCTATTTTCCCAATCACACAAGACTATATAACTACTTTTATTAAATGTCTAAAATTGTGATTTCAAGAAATCACGGTCTTAATAATTGTATTCGACATACATTTTTGAGATTTTTATTCGAGTAATCGAGGAGTCGAGGGAACTATCTCTAATATGTTTGTTCACATAAACACGAAAATAAACAAGTCACAAACCCAAGCTATGTATGTAGAGTAATATAATAATTACCTTTTCCATGGCCACATGAGCCGCATTTATCATCGCGAACATGCTGCAGGAAAACAAAACCAACGAGCTACCTATTCTAATATTCACATCGTGTACCATTCCATTGCAGATCGCGCTAAAAGAAAGTATTGAAGTGAAACTCAACAACGTCAACAGATGAAAGACGTAATTAAAAGCCAGCACGTCCCCCGTTTCTACCAGAAGTGACCTCAGCCGCGACCATAGTTTTCTATACTCGTCCAAACGTGCCGTCCCGGGAGCTGGCCCCTCTACCGACGCCTTGTAAGACTTGGACAGATGACTGGCGAAATGGGTCACTGTCCCGCACATGGCCAACCACAGGATGGTACCCCCGCAGACCACCAGGTTATGGACTGTCGATAAAAAAGTAATCAGTGAAAATCTATTAGTAAAGCCCTCAATATTTAAGATGGCCCAGAAGATGTCGACAAACCACCAGACGGTCAGAACGGTAGCTGACCACCGATGGGTTATAGTGGGGACTACTCGACCCGTCAGCTGGTGGTAAGTTATCTCAAACAACCGGATCTTCCGGAGATACGAGCAGATACCTCCTGATTTGCACCAGTACTTGTAAGGTACCAGGATAACAGAAACCACTGACAACATTATGAGGAACTTCAAAGATAGTTCTAAGAAAGAGATCTTTTGTACCACCAGCAACTTATCTCTTACAAACACGACGAACGCCGTGTAAAAGATGTACAAGGAAATATCGTAAGCGAGGACGAGGAGCTTCCGGAAAGTGAACCGAGACCGGAAGTTGAGACAAGGGTAGAAATCGTCTCCTTCTTGGACTATCGGTAACATCCCGAGGAATCTGACGATGTTCACGACTGCTGTCAAACTTTGATGACACCGGTGAAGGTTCATCGGCGTGACTACCACATTTCTGGGGGGAATAGTTCTTAAGACTCTCCCATCCTGACCATCGAACACTTTGACCATCGTCTAGAGTTATTTCGATAAAATATTTGTTTGTAAGTAAAAATTAAAAGCTCACAATTGGATTTATAAATACCAACAGGATTAAACGTATTCGGATTAAATTTAGTAACAAGATTTGAGAAGCCTGGTACGTGAAACTTAAATAAAGTGAATGGCACGCGAACCGTAAATGTTTTGGCTGGCCATACTTAAGTTTCTTGTTACTTCATGTCAGAGAAACTACGGTGTTTTTATTTTTTTAGTTTATAAAATAATAATCTTGTTCTTAGAGGTGGTTGTTAAGATTTCGATTGTATCGAAACAATATTGAGAATAATTATTACTGGGACGAGGAAACATATAATTTTACGATGAAAACTTGTCAGTCTTTATCCACTTAATACGTATCGATTTTCTACAGTAGACTATTTAGTACTAGCCTACATTTGGATTGACACAGTATAACTAAATATTGAACTAACTAAATTAGGAGACACTTTAATTTCATAATTTCATTAAAGACCAGCATTGGTGGTCTAAAGCGTCACTCTCGCATTAAACTGGATTGCCGGTGATGGGGAGATAGGGATTCTAATACCGGCTAGGTGTTCCCCCCCCCTCCTTAAATGGTTTACCACTCTACATCCAAGAAAATGCGTGTATATTTATTCTAAATTCAACCTTCCTCATTACTAACACATTATTGTGATAAATATGTATGCAACTAGAGCGAAAGGATAGTGAACCGCGGTGAAAAAAATACAATCATAATTATATTAAAATATTTAATCAGTATACCCTGATATTTATAGAATAAGGCACACTTAAGAACACCAATATTGGTTTAAAGTAGCTAAAATTTGGCATGCTAGAAATATGTCTTATTTGATTTATTAATTAAAAAGTTAATCTAAAAAGTTATCAAAATGATCTAGTTATTACACTTCCTTATGGATTACTGTGTGATTTATCTTTACACTTAGATCTTTTTTAGCATAAAATGGACTAGGAATGTAAATACGATTGTTTTCCTCCATCATTGTGGCAACATTAGTTTCCAGTTTTCAAATAACGGGCTTCCTATGAAAATAAGACTTTAGTATGGTTAAAAATTTGCGAATACATTTATTTGTATTCTCTACGTCTTACGACCTGTTCGACCTCGTAACCTATCTACACTAATATGGTAGGTAGGAGTACAGTAGAATTTATTGACAACGTACCCTCATTTGCGTGTATGAGGAGTGGGGAACTATTTGGGGGGGAAGGAGGGGGTCGCCCTCAATACGCCCAGCTGAGAACCGAACTCCGACCAGCAAACTAGACTTCGAGACACTGACGTTTAGTCCACGCACTCACCGATGTGGGTACGAATTCAATTATTATTTTTAAAAACCATGAGCTGAAGACTTTAGATTGGTTGTTAAATTTAATCTGCTAGTTCAAGAAAACTTTAAAACTTTTTTTTTGTGCGTTAGGCTACGTGCATTTTAATTACACATTATGTTTATCTACGTTACGTGAACGCTAATTTGATCATGACCCTGGTTTTCAAAATATTCTCAGAGGTTTTCGTGACGTGGTTGGCGTTATCAGACACGTTGTCACACACAGATGATCGAAGAATCTGGTCTACAGATAAATAAACCCAAATTTGCGTTTTAAGGAATATCTGGATCAAAACAATTCTTGTTTCTTTTGTTAGACTTAACCAAGAAGTTATTTTTTCTACGGGTGGCTGGGAGAGGGTCCCTTTGAAGGGAAGTGCGTTTCTGAAGATCTTCTTAGTAGCTAGAATTGGAAGATGAAACATTTTCAGTTTTATTTTATTTTTTGGAAAAGATTTCAACTAATTAAATGAAACAAAATGAATTCGAGATGGCCCGAGTTTAGATTGTTTTAAAGGCGTTAACACCAGAAATATTTCAAATGAGTTACAAAACAAGCAACAGTGATTCTAGTAGGGTCTGAGTGCTTTTTCCTTGCACTTATGTATCAACTACAGCGCATGTTGGTTGAATGTTTCACTAACGTCAGATCAACTGTAGTGAGTAGACAAGATAATATGCTATCAAAGCCTTAACGCATACGTTTCCTTCTCCTGAGAATCAATAACTGTATAATTATTATTTGTTTGGAGCTAGTATTTTCTAATATCCCACCCCTATCTTTCCCAGTTGTCCATCAACACACGTTTTGATAACTTAATGTATATATTTTATAATAGGCTTTAGATGCCACCTTCCCCAAAACCCAGCCCCTTTTCCTACTTTATACTTATTATTCCGCAAGCTGCAGAAAGTTTTAATTTCTACGACTGTAGCTAACTTCACCAATGAGGGTAAGAATACGGTTATGTGAATGTTCCAAAAATCTTTATCACTTGTTGGAAACTGAGGAGTTAGAATTATAAAATATATCATTTTCAATGTTACAATCAAACTTATTGATTAGTGATAATATTATTATAGCTTGATTTTTTAGGACAAAAAGTTGAACTATGACCGATAAACTTTCTTCATTTCAGGGTTGGCTGAGTGTACATGAAACACCAATCTATCAGTAGGAGTGTGCACTTCTTCGACAATCTTGTCCTTCAATCGAATAAAGAAATAAAGGTGTTCTTTGCAAAATGAATATTCTTCAGTGATCTCTATACTATACCGGATGGACAGATACACACGCCTTGCAAGGACCAAAGGACCAAAGCGTGACGCCCAAGTCTGTCGTCTGCTTGATTGTGAGACGACAGATTTAATAGTTTATTTCAATGTTATTGTGCGAAAACATGTCTCTGGAGAATAAACCTGTAAAATAATGCAGTATTATATCACACTTGGCTTAAGAAACATTTACATAAAAGAATATATATTTCAGTTTCACAGGTAATATTGTACAAATACGAAAAATCCTTAATAAATTAAAATACCTGTTAAATAAGGTCTACATGTATACATTTGAAAAATGACACCCGGATACAGAAATTGAGCCTGTCAATCTTTTTTTGGCGTGATAAGCCAAAGGTCCCGGGTTCGATTCCCGTGTCCAAGTGTAATTTATAAAATTTACGAATAATTGAAGCGGCTATATCCATAACTAAAAGATAATTCCGATCTTTCAAGCATATTAGAGAATTGTAGAAATTAAAGCATAGTTACAACAAAGTAAAACTATTAAAAAGCGCTGATACATATTTACAAGCACTTCATTATTTCGACGTCATATGGCATCTTTCTCAAGCGGTAATGGACCGGTCAAATGTTGATTTCAGTGGTATCAACTTGATTGTTGAATAAATCTTCCTCTGGTGATATATTATTTAAGTGTTTATAAATGTGTTTTAGGATTTTTTTAAAATGTTATTTATGCTTCAATTGTCTATCAATAATAATAAACATATTGATAATAATAATAATATGAATAACTCACCTCACCCGTGGCGTTGTTCGCCGAGATTATATTGACGTAGAGGCAAGAGAGTGACAACATCTGTAAGACAACCGCCACGACAGAGAAGACGTCGCTAAAATCCTGCTCCAACAGCTCGAATATAAGGAACACGTGAAAATACACGTTCACAACTAGATCCAGCACGTAATTGAACGTCAGGACATTCCCGGTGTCGTGGAGGATCTCTCTCAAGGTCAGCCAGAGCCGTGGGTACTCCTTCAGGCCTGTCCTTCTGGAGGAACGTCCTCTGACGACGTCCTCGTAGGCCCTCATCAGCTGATCAGCAGAAAGGCGCAGATGGTCGCACAGGATGAACCAGAGGAGCGAGTTCATGATGCATCCGAAGATATTCAAGGCCCTGGCCAAATTAAATACGAGAGGTAGTTTCGAATGAAACCACAAATAGCCCGCCAGTATCGAGCTCCCGGTCAGAGACGCGATGACCTTGGGGGAGAATGACGGGAACACTAGAGGGCACCCAGTCACGGACTCGTAAAACCTCCCGAAACAAATCCACCGGTTAAAGTAGGAACAAACGTGAGACGTGACCAACCAAAATTTGATTGGGACCAAGAAGAAGGGGAGCGAACTTAGAATAATCGCTATCCTTAAGTAACCCGCATTGATGCCCGAGCTGCTGAGATTGTGAAGCCTTGTGGTGAAAATGAAGCAGTACACACCGTAGCACAGAAAAGAGTAGAAACACACGAGTAGCTTTCTTAAGGTCAACTTTGATGTATAACTTAAACACGTCACTAGAAAGCCGTCTTCTTGGACGAACGGCAGAAACCCTAAGAGGCGGAATATATTCAGCAGAGACTCGATTCCTCGAAATGGGGCTGCGTCGATGAGGTTGTTTCCCGTGTTTAGTCGAAGTGGTCTTTCATTAAATTCGCGAGAAAAGCTGAATATACTTTGTGTTTCTTCGGCCATTTTTTATTTAAGTGCTTCTAGCCTGGAAGTCTTGTTAGCCACTAAACTTTTGGCCAATTTGCTTGTTTATATCAGAGAAAAACACGGATATTTTTATTAGTTATTACAAAATATAGTTATCACCTGAATAATAGATAGCGTGACCTAATAAAACGGGTCATAATGTTTTTGTAGACTTCATTTACCCTGAAAGGTGGCAGTCTTACCTTAACGGATTGCATTATGGCTCCATCATATAGGCTATACCATAGTGGAATAATTCAAGGTGAGTTTGTCACCTTACAGGGTAAACGAAGGGTACGTTCTGCGTAAGTACGGTTAGATTTCTTTGGGGAGGAACTTTTTTTATAGGTTATGAACGTCACTAAAACAATGTTCATAAATTTTATTTATACGCAAAATCGTGTGATCAGCGTCTATCACTTTTGATAGATAATATTAGTAGGGACCCTATTCGGTGGCTGCAGGATCTAAGGTGTTACTCTTGCCAAGGATGGCTAGATCGGCGTTCGATCTAAGTCGGGTGTACTTAGGGTAGTTTTCCTTAAATGGTTTTCCACTCTCCCTCAACCCGAATGCGAGTACGCTTCCTCTCAATTCAGTCTTCCTAATCCCTAACACAATAGTTTATTTAGTATATAATCGTTTAGCCCGAACGGGTAGTAAGACGTGGTGATCTCTCTATATATATATGAGGTACTGTACCTATAAAATAATATTAAAATGTTATCAATGTGGACCTTGATAAAATATACGTTGGTATTTTCAAAAAGTTCCTTCCTACTCGAGTCCTACTAAAACATTGAAGTGTTGCTCAACTGTTTTACTTAAAAAGCTCACTACCATGGATTATTTTAATGTGGATCGTTATCTCTAATTTCCTTCAACGTTTTCTTTACTCTTCTAGGTGAAACATACATTTCGACGTCCGTTTTTATTCAATTGAGCCCAATTATTGATATTGTATTTTCAAATATAAATCGGTATAGCTCTAAGATTGTTTGTAGTGACGAGTTACGGAAATTTAAATCTAGCGCAACCAGTAATTAATGTAATTGTTTAGACGAGTTGGGTTTGGAGCAATTATTTTATGTTATTGGAAGGAAATTCAGACAAGATTGACAGCTTGAACAATATCATTCTAGCTTTTTCGTCTGAATACCAAATGTAACTCGATTAACTGTATGAGTCTTATTGAGGTAAAATATAAACATACCAAGTGAGTACAAGAGACGTATTAACTAGGCATCAAGGGTTGCACAAACTATATGGGTTGGGTACACTGTCCACGAAAACTTTAGTTGGCGCTATCAGGAACTAGCAATGACGTAATTACCTTTGATGATAGATTTCATGGTGGTGGCAGTGTAACTTCAGCAGGATATTGCTCTGATAAAGATTTTATTTCCACATCACTTTCAGACATGGCGAGCTATTTCCACAAGAGATCAAAATTTTCAGCCAACTACTTAACAGCATTGAAACGTACGTTAATCCTCCTATCACATTGTCTAACAAAACGTAAAAAACACACTTTCTGAAGTAGGCCTCTTCTGACGTATTTTCTGTATCATTCATTTCCTCCAAATTAGCATCAGGTGTGCTTTCATCATGTGGCCTCCCCCTTTTGCGCCTAAATCCACCTAATTTGCGGGAGAGTTATACTTCTATATTTGGGTTTGACGCAACCAATTTGGTTTGGTTCATTCCACGTGAATTTCCATTTGTCTCTGAGTTTTACCAAATCTGTGAGGAGAGTGTCTATATTTGCTACTTCAACATCCAGTGTGGCATCTCTAGCTTGAATGACCTTGTTGCAACTATCTATTACAACTAATATTTTGTACCCCCCAGTTGACATTATTAACACACAGGCCAAAAATGTCATGTATAATAAAACTCCATGAACTTCATTTCTTGTTTAAGCCATCAAATTGACTTCTAGGAGCTCTTCCAGTGCTAATTTAATGCCAGGCAAGTGAGCCGCAAAAGGTTTTACACATTCGACACGATCTGACCATCTTGTTTCAGACATACCCTGAAGAGAACAACAAATATGGTTTCGTAGTAATTCACACCACTTAGGACTGGAAATGAACAAGTTGTACAACTTTAGAATTGTTCCGAAAAAAGTTATTGCTTCAGGTGTCCATTCAGCAGCATCATTTCCACATGAGTTGAGTGTGTGACAGCCGCAAGGTGAAAAAAATTGCTGTTGCGCATTGTTCAAGAATTTTTGCTTGTGCGCAGCTTTTTTTCCCAACCATATTTGTCACCTTATCATAGGCTTGGGCTCTACAATCACTGAGAGGAATAGCATGTTCTTTCGGTGTATGAGTTATTAACTCAGAAATTTCTTCCCCTCTTTTGTTACTACAATCTGCAAACTTGATAAATCTTACTTGAATCTCAAGATGCATTTCTTTTAAATGTAAGTATCTCAAAAGAAATGTGTGTTCAATATGTGAGGAATCTGGTGTGGGATCTACTATTACTGCAAAGTATTTTACTGTCTGTCTCTCACGCAAAATGTGTTGTTTCACAAAATTCGAGCATTCTGCAATAAATTCATTTTTTTGAGTCAGGAGACAAATAATGAACTTGAAGTTGCTCACTCTTTTTCTGTGACTCCTTTACACTTAGCATATGTTCCTGAAGGATGGGGTCTCACCTGGAGAGCAGTTCAATGAGTCCTAAGAAGTTTTCATTGTTTGGATCACCAATTTGATGGGATGAGCCAGTATATTCCAAACCACGTTATCCCAAGAAGAGTACAACATCGATGATGTGCTTTAAAATATTGTACCATTTCACAGCTTCAGTTTTGATTGACGCTTCTAGGATGGTGTCAACTCATGTTTCAAACAACAGGCGTCTTTTTAGTTCTCACCAAGCTAGGTAACATTCTCTATGACTATTGCCTTTTTCATGTTTTGGGATTCTGTGGGAAATTTTCCGCCACCTGCCATTAGCATTCCATTATTCAGCAGATACCAGTGCAGAAGTGCTAGTTTTACTGTCTTGCACCAAAATAGTCGATATGGAAAGCAATATAATACTTGTTTCTGGTGACTCCAGACAAGCCAGTCTCTTGCATGTAGTTCTCCATTGGTGCTTTGAGATTTCAGAATGCTTTCTGAAAAAACTTGATTGCAGGTGTCTTTTGGAAATGTTTTTGGTAGTGGTATGTGACCATTGGAAACATACTTTTATATTTCTTTTTGAGATGGAAACTAGGTCATGATACATCCAATGTCAATGATCACTCCTCTCGTCTTCCAAACTAACTTTCATATGCGCTTGTATGTCTGTTTCTTTCGGTGTTCCATTTTCATTTTCTGAATCTGCCCCTTCCTTCATAAACATTCTGTGCACGACTATCCAAGTTAACTGCTCCTTGTTTGGGAATGGGGTTTTAAACAGTTTCTTCTATAGGTGAGGTCGATGAAAATTCTTTTGAAGCCGCACTTAATCCAAATTGAAAAAGCGTTTGTTGATCCTTTTTTCATTTGTTTCTCGTTCTTTATTTTCTTTTAAGGGCTTCGGATTTGTGAGAGAACATTTTAAATATTTGAAAAAGGAAAAGACAAAACAATAAATATTATATAATTGATACTTTTATATCTAAAATAACAGCCAATAACATCTAAAATTAATTTTGAAAAATCCCAAAAACAAAAACTTCCTGCATCTTTCCAGCTCAATTGGTTTGGGAGATACAAAAAATCCACTCCTTACTGGCCTCACTCTCTTCAAAAGAGGTTTAATTTCGAAAAATCCCTGAATATTTCTTTTCCATTACTTAAAAAAACTTCAAGGTAAATTTAATATTTATATTTTAAATGGTCTGAGTCCGAAAGATAAGTAAAAGTTTTTTTTAAAAAAAGTCCAACCCCACTAAATCCCTTCATGGGTTGAATTTTGCGAGATTCCTTCATATCTGATGCCTATAACCAGAAAGGCGTCTCCCTGCCAAATTTTAGTTTCCAGACCAAGCTTTTGAATAACAGGCTTTCAGTAAACTAACCTTAGGTAAGTTTTTCACAGAAACCAAACAAAACAAAACGTCTTATTAATTATAGTAATTCATTAAATTCTTTTCAACTATATTAATTTTAAATATACACACAATTTTTATAAAATTTCAAATTTTCAAAACTTGCTTATTTAAAAATTAAGTTATGTTGAAATTATTTTAATTGGTAACAATAGAAAAACATGACAAATTATTCCCAAATAGTCTAATTTTATTGTTTTAATTCTTAAATGACTTTTAGAGAAACAAAATAAAGAGATTGTTCGATTTTAAACGAGTTGGAGGTACAAATAAAACATAACACATAATCTAGATAATAGTACCTTAAAAATGTGGTAGAAGTTTTACCTTTGGAAGAGAATAAATCACAAACGTGGGTACAGCCACAGACAGTATTGTTGAGTAGTCTAGTTGGCTTGATGGGCGCACACCACTGGAGTCACTGTCGAGGCACGTCACAATTAACCCAATAACTAGAAATATCACTTTAAAATGTTGCAGATTTCACTTAAGTCAAAATTGATTTTTGAAAAATTGTAAGTATTGGGATTAATTAATATAGAGTATAGGAAATAATCTTCTGAGATTAGTTAACTTCTTAAAGTTGTTTTTTTGGTTTGTCATTTGTTGAACCCAGCCATATTGACTGTGTTTTCACAGATGTTTTATTGTCCATTCAACCCCTAGAACATCAAGTCCAAGCTTTCACAGATTATGTTTTTAAAATTATTTTCTTCTGATTGTGATTTCTCTCCTCCCTTTTGAGGAGTTTCTTCTCTAAGTGAAATAAGAACTAGAAATGGGTTCAAGGCCCTCCATTCGAAGTTAAACTAAATGTTTTATCATTACTATCACAATATATTTGTAGTGATAATTGCACTGAAATAAATACAAAGTAAATTTAGTTAATCAATAGAGCTGATTAAGTGTATCAGAGGAGGAAATTCACTCGAAGGAAAGAAAAATATGTGGAAGAAAAAGTGCAACATTTATTGGCAGAAAAAAGATTTCATAAAATGTGTGTCATAAAATTTGAACCTGTTCAATTTCAATATTTTTAGCGCTCTTAATTTTTTTAAATTTTCAATTTTCTTAAATGTGAGCTCAATTCTATTTAGGCTTGCATGTATATTAATTTTAGATTAAATCTATTATAAATGCGGTTCACTTTTAATATTTTAGTGCTCTCAATATTTTACATTAAATTTGATTCGGGTCTACTAGTATCAATGTTTATTTTAAAAGTTGATTTGACACCCCTGAATTATTTGTTTCAGGCCCCAGATAGTAAAATTGCTGCCTCGGACCCAATTATTGGGATAGGCCCAAAATTAACTGGGACTGAGTTTGTGGACACCGTTATTTTCTACCCTGCATGTTTCAAAATAG
>CABFWO010008922.1:0-14847 GCA_902155825.1 Timema genevievae | reverse complement strand
CAGAACTTGACCAGAAAAGATAAGTTTGTGGAACTGCCACAGTCCAATAGAGTTTGACAGAATGACGTCTGTCGGGTTAGCTAGTAGTCATATAAAATGTGAGTTCATTCTTTTGTTTATAACATTTTAATAAGTATATTATTTGTTTGGATGTAATATTATGTGTTCTTCGTTAAATATAACTAAAAACACATTTTAATAAAACTCTCATTTCTTTTTCATTTTTATTTTATTGTTTTTTTCAGCTAATTTTATTTTCAAAAATATTAATTTGGGATTTAACTTTAAGATATATTCATGGTTATTAATGAGTTGTATTGTGTTTAGTATGTTTGTCATTTATTTTGATGACATATCTATTTTAGATTATTCCCGTGTATTATTACTTTGTAATTATTTGTTTTATTTGTTAAAATAATAATGGTACTCTATGGACGTTAAACAGGCTTTGTTCATTACTTTTATTTATTCACCCATTTATAAAACCACAGCCAATTATAAATACATGGATTTTTTAAATACACATTCATGTTGTTTTAAAATACGGTCGTTTAATTAACTGAACAAGAATAAATTATTTTTCATTTTAAAACCGACCAATTATCTTTTGAAATAAATGACGCAACATTTAGTTAGTTTACTAATATTTTGGTTAATATTATGTTCTTTTAAAAATATAAACCGCTAGAAAACAGAAATCTTTCGCGTGTAAATACTAACAAAATTGTTGGCCTCATCATATCATCCCTCGATAATTAATCATGTGTATATCAAAATCATTTTGGTGGGAAGAGTGTTCTAGAAGACCTTTTTTTCCTACCTAAAACCTAATATAGATTATGATTCCGATAGTAAAACAGCACTTTCAAAAGGTCCTTCCACCAAAATCAGTGTAAAGGTCGAGCTGTTAAAAGAGTTTCATTCATTCCTATATTGCAATTATTAAGCTTCGTTTAACAGTCTTACCGTTACGAATTACATTATGGTCCAATCTTATAATCTACTCCATAGTGTATTGCGTCAAAGTAGGACTTATATCATTCAGTGTAATCGTAACTTACTCTTCCTTAACCCGAAAGGTAGAAATCTTACCTTTTATGGTTCCACTATGGTGTAATGTTTTAGATAGGCCATGGTGTAATGTGTCCAGGTAAGACGTCTTCCTTTCAAGGCAAATAGAGTGCACTTATTAAGATTCCAGCTCACGTCGGGGTTAACCGGTAAACTACACACGATTAGAATCGAACCAGCAAACGTGTGAGGAGCGGTTTTATGCATTATTCATAGGGAGTGTTCAAGTAATACATAAGCACATTTTTTTGCCATCTTGGACCCACTCATCCCCATTGTAACCAAAAATAAACAAAGGCCTCATCCAACGTCCCATCTTGCTTACGTTATATCCAACCATTATTTTCTATGCAATTTATAGACTGCTAGTAATAATATTAAAAGAGAGGTATAAATTAATGGTGCGAAATAATTCACTATAAACACTTTTGTAAAACGAGTTTAAATTTATTCCGATAAACCGGTAAAATAAAATAAAAATTAATTTTAAATTTTAATTTAAACTTAGTTGGAATTATAAAAAAAGGTATTATTAATGAACACCTGATTTATTATATTTATAAAAAAACTCCAAACTATTTTTAATCTGATGACCAAGGTCCTTGAATCCACGTCTCGACACTTTTAATTATAATGTGTCCATTTGGGGTGGCTGGGTCACTGCCCCATTCTAGCCCTTCTCTCTCTGGCTTACGTAAGCATTGTTCTGACCCCTCCCCTTACCCCTTGTCAGCAAAAATAAGCTCTGCTTGAAAAACCCTTTTCCCCCTAGGTTGCTTACGTAATACTTGAAAGCTTCCATATGACAACATAGAAATAGAGACCAGGTAACAGCTTTTTTGTTTATTTTAAATTAATTATTTGTTCTTAGTGTTTTTTTAGTATTTTTGTTATTTTAAAGTCCGGGCATTACAATTATATTTACAATTTGATTTGAGTAATTCATCACATTTAATTATAGGTCTACTCTACAAAATTATTGATTTTAAATACTCATTTAAAACATAAATAAAAAGTGGCAAGTTATGTTAGTTCAAAATTCAGCTCATCCTTAATTGGCACACTTGCCAAAAATTTTCGCCCTCCCTAATAGATAGATTACTCTTGCATCATTAGGCCAATATATTAATTACATGAAGTAAACGCAATCCAACATAAAGCAAATCAACAACCAATCGAATTACTAATTCTGGTATGCGATTGGCTACTCTGTAGAACGTTCTTTCTACCGCAGACCAGTAAAATTTTATAAATATTTCACACTCCTACTTCTTTACATAGTTCAAGGCCCATTCTATCTTGAAAACACTTTATGATTTATTTGTGTTGCGTTTTCTTTCTACAAATTGAACTTTTATTAAGTTTTGTATTTATTTTTTAAATACAAAGGGGTAAATTGACATCTTGATCCTTTCCTTGAATCCAAGCTACATAAATTAACAATGATTTTTGTAAGGCAACTCAAGCTAAGGGTCTTCTATTGGCCACGTTGACGTAACGCTTGTTTATTACATTTTTTGACCCCACCCACCCACCCAATCCCATGTAACACCAAATATACACGTTTAGCCTGATCCTTCCTCTACAACCTGTGCTACGTAACTTCTCACATCTGTAGGTTCTATTTTGTAACACCGTGTCCTACTAACCGTTAGGATTATACGCTTATGTACTAGTTACGCTAATGATTTTAGGGATTAGGAAGGTTATATTTATATGAAGTGTACCCGTATTTGCTTGAAGGAAGAGTGGAAAACTATTTTGGAAAAAAACCAGTACACCCGACCGAGATTCGAAACTCGATCTCACAGTCATTGGCAGTCTAATCCACTGCGAGAGTAGCGCGTTAGACCATGTGGTAATCGAAGCGGGTCACATATATAGTTAATCTCATTATTTCATAAGGAAGCTTTTGTAACACTAAAACAGCGACTCACATTTAAAACAAATCCAAATTTTAAGATGGGGTGCTAGTGAGCGTGAGTTTAGGGCAGTATTTTCGAAGTTTTTATAGCATATATTCAAATATTTCTTCTATAGAATCATAGAGTTTAGTTTTCCGCACATGCTAATCTCAACAGTTCTTTAATATCTATCAAGGATGTCCTGGAATTTAGTGACAACTTTTTCTCTGCATTTAAAANATGTTTGTCACCAAATGCCGCTATGCTCATGAGAGATATTCAAGAACTTTTGAGATTAGCATGTGCATAAAGCTAAACTCTATGTTTCTATAGAAGAAATATTTGATCTATTTTTGCCAAAAAATGTTTATGCTATAAAAACTGCAAAATTAATGCACTAAACTGGCGCTCACTAGTACCCCACGTTAAGTCATCTACAAGTATGTTTACTAACGCTGGAAACATGAACAATAATTTTATTTTTGTCAGCAATATAAAGTATAATACCTGTGTTACGTAACACTGTAATGTACCCACCCTCTCCCCATGTAACACTAAATGGACATAAGGGCTCACCCCATTCCCCCTCCCTCTCAACATCGTTACGTGGTTAATGGGTGACCCCCTAGGTGTTGTGTTGCGTGTCAGTTGAGATTTTCATATTGTTAGAGTTGCGATAATTCGAATAGGCTTAGAGCGTCAGGTGGTGTATGTTGCGTCATACTGTGTGTCGTTGGTCGGTATTAAATGTACCTACATGTATCTCCCTAATCAACCCCCACCCATAAACCCACGTACTACTGGAAACATCAATTATTTAGAACAACTTCCCCCATGCTGAGCTCACTGATGATTCTGTAAATCCTTTGCCATGTTTGAAATCTACCACTGATCAACTCGAGCTGTCTTTTTTAATTTCTCTTTAGCGCGTGTATAATTATCTTGGATCAGTACAGCCACCGCCGTCTGGACACGTGGGGAAAAGGCGCCATTTGCGTTTTCATGCTTTTCCGTTGAAAGGGAAATCAGGGTTTTAATTCCGCATATGACATGACACAGTGCTTATTTACTCCTTACACAATTTTACAATCTTTCTTTACAAAAAATGTGGTGCACAAAATGATCAACAGTCTCTTTATAAGATCGTTTCTCCTTTTCAACATTCCGTGAGCTATCACTGATGATAGATTTGAAGAATAAAAAATACCAGTACAAAAGTATTAAATATTATTTTTAAAGTATCTATAAGTATCAAACTATGAGTTCTTCTAATGACTTGCCTTGTATTTTTAACGTTTGTTCCAGATTCATATATTAATTACACAAAACTGCTAGATGTTTTAATTTAGATAACTTACAACTTTTTAGTTTTAAAAAGGCTGTACAGTACATTTCAAATGCTTACGTTCAACATGTATTTCAAATATCTCCCTCCTTCCTTTTAATTTTGGTTTTCTTCAATTTAAGGACGATCAACAATTATTTGATTTTATCATTCAATTTTAATGTGACTGAAACAGGTTTTCAGAGCGAGAAAAATTAAAATTGGGATACATCCTTCTCTGCTATAGCAGCATGTATAGAAACATAATGATGAGAAACACATTTTTGAGTTCAAGGGCACAAAAATCCATCATGATGTATCATAATATTTTGTTCTAAACGGTTCACTATTAATATACTCTCTATATGTGTGAAAGTAAAAGGTTATAAAGAGACCATATATCATTTGGACACACCCTCTAGAAAATATAAGGAGCAACTTTTTTTTTAGCACTGCATCTTACTACCATTTTGGGTTATACGCTTATGAACTAATTACTCTAATGATTTTAGGGATTATGAAGGTTATATTTAGATGAAGTGTACCAGCATTTGCGTGAAGGGAGAGTGGAAAACCATTCAGTAAAAACTATCCTCAATACACCCAACAGATATTCTAATCTTGATCTCCCCGTGATCGGCAGTCTAATCTACTGCGAGAGTAGCGCGCTAGACCATGCGGTCGTCGAAGCGGGTAGTTTGTTCTATTATCATCAAGTCTACGTTCACCAATTTGCATCAATAAAATGAGCTCAACTGTGGATATTCCTGTTGAACTACTTGGTATTACCGGTCACCCATTCATAGAGGGTGGGGTACACACATGCACACATTTAAATAATACGAGAGATGTTTACTATCCTATAACTAACTAATTTAATATCTTGGAATATAAAATATACAATTATTTACAAAGATGCTAGTTGGTACATGGTAAATGTCTATGGGTAAACTACGCTAGCTCTACAATATTCTTGGACCACGCAGAGGTCTTAAGTTTCATAACATCCTTTGATGAAATACCGGATACAACTGTCCTATTAATCGGTCAGTTTGTCTCTGGCTGAACTCCGGGTCATGAACCGGCCATTCCTCCCTAACTGGAATTTATATGATCATTACGGAAGCCATTGTCTCAATACTAAGAATATTCTTGTAAGCTAGGTAACCGTCAAGTTGTAACCATTTCTAGTTTCCACTATGCACTTTTGTAGTTGTACATTCTTAATTTTGAGTGTACACTCTGTTCTACATGTTGGTCACTTTTTGGCTCCCAGCATACGCATATAACTACACATTTATTAAATAGAAAACTGAATTCTACGTATATACTAAATTTGGCATAGATTGAACTTCATATTGAAGTAAAAAACCGTTAAAAGAATTTTTCCCTGTGCAAGCTGTCCATTATGCTTTACGGTGTGTGTGTGTAGGCCTATAGAAACACACTACAAGTCGCACATTTGAAAAAAAATTGAGCTTAATATTTTTGTTTGTAAATTTTAATCAATTAGTTATGAACACGGGAATCGAATATTATATCCAATGCGGCTGTATCCGTACTAAAAGATAACTTCGATCTCCCAAGCTTCAATAAACATGTACAATTATTACTGTACAAACGTTTCCTTTCTACAACTTAATAATTTTATAATTGATTCGTCTACTACTACCAAAATGAAATTTATTCCAATTGGATAACTTGAAGTAGAATTTTTATTTGAAAATGTGGTGCTAGACAAAAAAAAACACACTTATGTGCACTTTTTGTTTTGCCAAGAATATGTGGTCCTACTGTGTTCTTTTTTTTTAAATCCACGATTTAATAAAACGGAGGTTACACATAAACGTATATTTGAAATCGCCAGCGGTTTCAATGTCAGAATTTCCTAAGTTCATGTCTGCCTAAAATGTGGCTTTTGGGAATATTTTAGTTGCTCATTATCAAAAGTGGATATTGGGGTGCTACCGCAGCGCGTGCTCATATTGTTCAAAGTTTATCTGACCACCTTGTTACGTCATCCCATGAACCACAATGTTGGTGGCGTATTATCTAATTTCCTAACGATTATTAATCGTTAATGTTGATCTAATAAAGTTACAGCTCACAGCAGCCATCACTCCTTGTGGTTATGGTATCGATGAAAGGATAGTTATTAATTATGTTGAGATAAGTGGGTCAACGTTCTTGATAAACATATTGTATTTTATCTATTTGTTGTAATCGTAGACTATCGATTCAGGCTTATCGTGGGTTATATTGTTAGACTAATAATAACAATTTTATCTTTTAACTTTTACTTTTTTTAATTACATTAATAGCCTACTTCGGTGGTTGAATTGTCTAAAGCATCACTCTTTCAATATACTGAATAGGCGATGACATGGATATCGGGGTTCAAATCCCAGTTGGGTGTATTTAGTGTGGTTTTTCCTAACTGGTCCATTCTCTCTCTCCACCCAAGTGCGGGAACACTTCCTCTAAATTAAACCCTTCCATAACACACTAGACAAATTAGAACATATGTGCTTAGCCCGAATGGATAGCTAAAGCAGCGCTAAAAATTAGTCAAATTTACCCAGTTAGACCGAACCTTGGTGTCCAAAATTATTGATAATCCAAACACAATTTTTGGAAAATTGAAATTTACTAGCATTATTATTATTATTATTATTATTATTATTATTATTATTATTATTATTATTATCATCATTATCATGATTATTATCATCATTATCATTATCATTATTACTATCATTATAACTATCATCATCAATATTATTATTGTTATTATTATTATTATTATATTTTACCTAGATCGGCTGACACGCGAACTATATGTTTGTTTAATATTGTCTGGTTTTACTATTGACGGGTTCGAACGATGGCTGGGTGTACTAAAGGTGATTTATCCTAGTTTGTTTTTCCCTCTCCCTCCTCACCAAATTTACCCTTTTTCATCCCTTCCTTATTAGTCTCATTAAAATGGGTAGTGTCTGGTTGGGTATTAAGACGCGGGGGAAAACAAAACTTTGTACTAAAGTGTTTATCAACCTTTGTTAGGAACGCTAATTTAAAAGGACATATCTTGAATAAATAAGTATAAATAAAACGAGAACAAAACTAAAAAAATTTTTTGGAAAAGTAGGCCTACATTGTGAGACTATACTTATTTGAATATTTTCAAAATTAAAATTAAATAAAACTATAAATGATATTTTATCGTAGAGATTTTATTTTCAACTGTGTATAGATGAAATTACTAACATAATTTCAAACTCAAAAGAATTAACTTTATTTATAGTGTTTGTATAAAAATAAATACCAAGGTTGAGTGTAAATTAAACCTAACTACCCGCCAAGACTATTTTTCACATAGTTCGTTCGACTTTGAAAAGAGAAATATACACTAACAATATTTTCACAGTCCAAAACATGCCTACTTATATTTTGTTGACCTCAATACATAAAAACGACAAAAGATATACCAATCAATACATAAAGATATAAAAAAAAGGATCTAGTCTTCACAACGTTCTTGGTTTTCTATATCCAATGTTTTTTCATGCCCCTTTAAATTTCTTTGAATTCTTAACATTGATTTTATCTCGTCCTATAAAAGTATACCTACACTAAGAAATTGAGTGTCCACAGAAAAAACAAGATATATGAGTCTGGGTCTGAAGATACTATATTCTCGAGTAGATCCTCTTTCATCCCCTATCATACTTCTCCATTAAGACTCAATGAGTTAAACACGCTAGTTGTTGTGTAGTTCTAATCACTCGTGAAGACTGGTCGGTTAAATAATCCATTGCTACATTAATGGGAAATAGCAATTCGCAATAGACTATAGTGTTAATCAGTCAAGTCAGGCTCCCGTTGTCTAAACTCCACTGTCCGCAACTGATCACAAGTGAGTTGGAGTATCTATAATTTAGCAGCTTTAACTGTACTCGTCCCCCACCAGGATTTGTTTTGGGAGTTATAAATTATTTCTCTGTGATTATTGAAAAGGTCTATCGGAATCGGGCTACACCAACAATCATAATGTAAAACTAGTAGTAAATTATTGAAACCTAAACGAGCTTCTACAAGAACAGTTGGAATAAGCTCAGGTCATTTGAAACGGGACTCTGGGATTCAATTACAGCCCAAGAGGGGTCAGAATTAAATAATATCCTCTAACAGCGCATACCGGGATTCAATATCAGCCCCTGACTCAATAGGACGGGATTTAATCACACCCTCTTACAGTGTAGGCCGAGATTCAATCTCAACCTCTGATGTAAAAGGACGAGATTTTAATCACACTCTCTTACAGTGTAGGCCGAGATTCAATCTCAACCTCTGATGTAAAAGGACGAGATTTTAATCACACCCTCTTACATTGTAGGCCGAGATTAAATCTCAACCTCTGATGTAAAAGGACGAGATTTTAATCACACCCTCTTACAGTGTAGGCCGAGATTCAATCTCAACCTCTGATGTAAAAGGACGAGATTTTAATCACATCCTCTTAAAGGGTAGGCCGAGATACAATCTCAACCTCTGATGCAAAAGGACGAGATTTTAATCACACCCTCTTATAAGGTAGGCCGAGATACAATTACAACATCTGATGCAAAAGGATGAGATTTTAATCACACCCTCTTACACGGGAGTCCACTATTAAATTCAAATAGGGTGCACTAGGAGTGTTTTTCCTTTAGTACATCTCCAACCACCTTCTAAACAAATGCTGATTCATTTATTATATAACTCCTCACCTTATCTTGTATTTTAATTTTATCTTAAGCCTAAGTTGGATCTGTATCGTATTACTAATATATATTATATTATACTAATGGTATAAAAGAATCCTAATTTTTTTTCCGTATTATTTACTAATAAATATATACAAACTATTTCCTCTAAGACACACTCTTTTTTTTTTATAAAAGATATATTTTATTACCGTAATATTTTCTTTATTTGTACAGCCTCAACTAATTTAAAGTGTAGTCTCAATATGGTTTTTTTACGACAAATTGACTTAGTAGTAAGAGATCGTCCATAAACCACGTAACGCTTTTTTTTTCTTTTTTTTAGCCCCCTCTACCCCATGTAACACCATGTAGATATTTAGAATCAAATATCCAAAGCTTTTATTTATGCTTTTAGTGAGGTTTACTCCATCTAGATATCATATCCTGAAAATTGAAAAATGACACCTGGACACGGGAATCCTGGATATCTCAGTGGTTAGAGCATTGGTGTACTAAGACAAAGGTCCCGGGTTCGATTCCAGTGTCCAGGTGTCATTTTTCAATTTTCAGAATATGATGTAGATATTTAGATTAGTCCCCCACCTGCGCTATGTAACTTTTCTCGCCAAGAATGACTCGTTATTTCATAGGGAAGTTTTATGATACTAAAGGAGGGATTCAGAATTAATACGTCTTAAAATCCATTTTAAATCCTGAACGTGAATGATTTAAGAGAGTATTATTATTAATGGATAGCTACACATACAAAATACAAACAGATAAGACTGACAAGTACAGACTTAAAGACGTTTAGCTCAAATTCCTCTGGTTCATGAGGAAAAACCTCTGCTATATTTATGTTATGGATGTCAGGTTTGCGATCTGAGTAAGAGCCAGACGGCATTATTATGTGCTGACTAGGATGGCCCTTTTCTATAGTAGCGCTTGCTACATGATGATGTTAAAGTGTTAACATCAGATGCTTGACGCTGGGGGAAGACATCTTTCTTAATATTGTGCACTTTTTATGATAGTCATATTATCATCATATAGAGAGCTATTTAAAGAATTCTAGGTATACAACTTTTCTAAGCTATTATTGGATTAGTCTACAATTTTACTTTAATTAACTTATCAATACCTATACTCATGTTTCGTTCCAACATCGATCCTGGAACCTGGCTTTACTCTCGAAAAAGACTAAATGGCCAATGAAATGGAGATTGTGGCTCGAATACCTGTCGGGTATACTCAGAGTGGCTGTTCCTAAATGGTTTTATAATCTCTCTTCACGTTAATGAGGGTAGATAACCTCTAGAATTCTACCTTCCTTATTTCTAGTCCATTAGATAAATTACAATTTGACTACACCACCCTACAAAATGTATAATAAAAAGGTAAAATTTTAAAGAAAATCTACCAGCATTTGCATGGAGGGAGAGTGGGAAACCATTTAGAAAAAGCAACCCTCAGTTGATCTTACTGGTATTCGAACCCCATTTTCCGAACATTGGCCATCGAGTCTACTGAGAGAATGACAATTTAGACAGTGCAGTTACTACAGCGTATGTATAATAGTTGTATATATATATATATTCAAATATTTTATATATATATATATAAATACAATTACATATATATAAATTCAACTACTCGTATTATTATATTATATAAACACACTAGATTTATCAGGAGGGAAAAGCTACAGGCCTAAATGAACCTACCTTTTTTAAATAATTAATGATACTTGAAGCTTTAATTTTCATAACATGCAACTGATACGAAGAAATAACACTTATTGATGGACTCCTCAAACTTTCCTTGAGATAAATTCTGTACTTTTGCTTCTTTCCATTTCACACATCTTTTTGAGACTCTTCCACTATTATTTCTGGATATCGCTTTATATGTGCAAGCAATGAACAACTATCCTCCTTTTGGAGATATTATTTTTGAATTTGTACAAACACAAGCGATTATTCACGGCCTATGTAAAAGAATACGCAGTAGACATTTAAATTATACTCAAACACAACTATACTTATAAATTAAGGCCTCTTCGACTGACAGCTGTTACCCAACTAAAAGCACGTGAGGGGGTCAATAGATTGGACAAATCTAAACAAATGCCGTGAATATAAACATGTCACTGTCATCCACATGAAAATATGTGTTTTCGACTGTGCTTGGCGTTCATAGTCTCGGGCAGACAATGCCACCCAAGAGCATTCGAAATATTGATAAACAAAAAGTAAGTGCTAAACTTGCATTTTCAACGCCACATATATTCGGAAGTTACCCATGAGTTTGTATATCAAAAGTGAAAACATGAACAGTAATATTATTTTTCAACATTATATTTTGAGTTTAATACCTGTGTTACTTTGAACATCATAAAACCTAGTGTAACGTGCTAGTTACCCATTATCACGTGCACTCAAAATACCCTATTTACAAGATTATCACTAAAAATCCAAGAACTAAAAATTCAAATAATATGTGGCATATATAAACTCACGGTGAAATCGTGTTGCTGGAAACGGCCAAGCTCAAGGAAACCTGCCCCAGTGGACGGCTACGTTCCCGTAGGAAGTTTTTTTTACACAAATACATCTTGCTCGCTTGGCAAGACTCAACTGTTATGACTGTCAGCAACTCAATGTCATCATCAGCGACCGTCTTCAAGCGCTAGTAAAGGTTCTAATTTGTTTTGGAATATGACCCCCCCTAGTGTTTCCCTTTACTAACACGTCAGTTCATCTTGTATAAAACCACCACCCTTCGCTTCAAATTTTGCGGAAGCTGGTGTAGTCCTTCTACGAGAGACCTTCCGTTGCCACCAATCCTCTTATCCAGGGGCTTGGGAACCACGTAATCGACCCTAGAGGGTGCCACCGACGTCCCAAAGCCCTGCTCGGATAAGCAAGAAGTGTCAAACAGTGATTTGGGAGGCTCTCATCCAGCCCCCCA
The DNA here is from genome assembly GCA_902155825.1 of Timema genevievae. NCBI lineage: Eukaryota > Metazoa > Arthropoda > Insecta > Phasmatodea > Timematidae > Timema > Timema genevievae. Next base: position 2,830 of record CABFWO010008922.1, on the reverse strand, counting down.
TAGAGTCGTGTCTCCGCACGTAACTCTAAAAACCCTTATTTGGTTTCCCAATATACTTTCTTTCCCCCACCAATATTCATGTTTTTTTCTTTGTTTCAGAAACTTCGCGAAATGCGACAATCCGTTTGTTTTAGAATCCGAAACCACAGGGTGTGACCAATTGGTCGGTACGTGTTGGAACTTGCTCTCGTGCTCCTCTTTAGAGAGCATCAGAGCACGCTAATATGCGACTGCTCATATTTTGTATTCTATTCTAATGACTCGTCGAAGGAGCATTAGCAAGAACTTAAAGTACTGTTAGACGTACAAGTGGTGGTCTTGATGTTCGACGCGTCGGTCTCGCCTCCTCGCTGTAGATAATGTAATATCTGAGACTATTTGATTTAATATCCAGTATTTTTGTTAGGGTCTTCGTAGACTGTATGCTATGTCCGTATGACATAGTTTTATATGTTATGTTTAGTTAACCTATTTTTCTATGCCCATAAAACATAGTTTTGAATGTCAAGAGTTTCTGACCTGTTTATCTATGTCCATAAGACATATATTTTAGTATCATAGCTTCTGAACTATTTTTCTATGTCCATAAGACATAGTATTAAAAATTTGGGCAGTTACCCGACGCCTTATACTGTGTGGCCAAGTCACATATGTTCTTACCTTTTTGATCATAAAAAGGGGAGATCAGGTAATATAGTGCTTTGTTCCATGACCAAGTTGGGTCTTTGACTGATACCAGTATCTAATCTATCTATTGTACTTTTGTACGGTACTCAACTCGTGGGTATGCTACTAGTCCAGAGTAGTGGCCCGCGTGGTATTGTTTATTTTGTCTGGCCCCCTTTAGGCACCACTTGAATTAGTTAATGTTTAACATTTTGCAATTGTTATAGTCTGCCTCCAGACTTTTGTTGATATTTAAATATACTATAGAATGACCTGTTAGTACTAATAAAGAATAGACCGGCCATGGTATCTTTTCAGCCTAGATTCATGGGAGCTCACCTTGAATTATTTGTAAACTTATAGTTCCACTTCTATGAACTAAACTTTTGTATCTTGTAACTCATTGTGGAGTTAACTCATGCACGCTAGCCCGTTTAGCTACCAACGCTGTAACTCCTTAAACTAGGACATTATAAATTTAGCTTTAGTTTAGCTATAGCTATTTTCCATGCTTATTAGGTTAATCTAGTAGCCTCAAGGCTAGTGTAATGTTATGTATTGTTGCATAACCTTAAATCTATAGTTCCATTCAATTACCGTATTTAAATTGCCGTTGTTTTTAGGCAGACGCACCTTCGTTTTAAAATGTGTTTGTTTTACTTTAACGAGTCACACCCTTTTCTAATAAAGGCACAACCATAATTGTCTTGGTTGTGAGTCAAATTAAGGTGCTTCACTGTGCACACTAGAAACAATATTAAAATTGGTGACCTGGTGGTCTAGGGGTAAGGTGTCAGACCTCTGTGCTGAGGGTCCGGGGTTCAATCCTCGGTCCCGGCACAGATCTATCTGATTGCCAAACCCTTTCTTCACCTCTGACAAGACGTGTATTAATCACTACTTGTGAATGTGTGGAATGCCAGGCCTCCACCATGGTTCGGATTCCACGTTAAACTGTAGGTCCTCCATTTCATCTCACAATCACCCTACCATTACACATTAGCATGAGCGCATATAACCCGAACGGGTAGTAGACGTGGTGCTAATAGTAATAATAATAAAAATAATATTAAAATTAATAATTTTGCATTCACTGAATATAGGGGGCTTGAGTAAAAGCGTGATAGCCCTTATTTTATGAAGAACTGTTCTATCAGTGATTTTTGTTATCTTTACTCTTGTACTACATAATGTTTTTATAGTCAGTCAAGAATTTGATCGCTAGATATTTTATTTATTTTTCAAAGCTAGATTTCAGGATCTTATAAATCTTAAAATAATTTAAATATCCCATCTAAATCAATGAAAACCATTTTGTTTTTCCCCTTAGCCCCTCAATTAAACTAAATAAAGGAATTAAATTAAAAATAGGAAAAACATTTAAAAAAATTGTATGACGCATTCACTCAAACTTGTTCATATTGTGTATTAAGGTTTCAAAGATTATTTTGGAAAATAGGTGTTGGAGAAAGCTGCCCTAAATTTTGCTTGCCTCATAAAAACACACACCATCTTGTTAATCACAATATCACCTTTTATATATAAAAAATAAACCAAATTGTTCAAACATATTTAACAAAATTCGAATTTTCAAAACTAAATTATTTTTAACTACCCTCAAATTGTTTGCTATTTGTAAAAATAAAAACTTATTCTTATTTATCATGAACAACTATTCGCAGAGTCCCATTTTAGATTCAATCTTCAAGGTCAATTTCCAAAATATTAAAATTTTCTATAATTTGCTTTAAGTAAACTACCTTTAAATTAATTTATTTTAGATAAATACAGATACATTATTACTGATAGTATAAACTAGTCCCCCGATACCAATTTTAAATCAAATGATTAAAGCTATTTTCAAAAATATCAAATTTTACAAAAATCAATCATTGTTAACAACTATTAAATGATTTGTTGTTGTTGAGAAAAACAAGTCTCTCTAACTATTTATAATGCATGAAAGTTAGCAGATATTCAACCTTCCTCATCCCTAACCCATTAACATAATTAGTAAATAGGCGTATTCCCCAAATGGCTAGTAGTCCAAAGACATGGTGTTAGATTTTTTTAACAAACTGGAATTCGTACCAAAGTTATGTAAAGGACCTGATGAAGCTGGTATATTCTAAATAAATCATTGTTTGCCTGGAGAAAAATTGGA
>CABFWO010008921.1:0-14849 GCA_902155825.1 Timema genevievae | reverse complement strand
TCCTACATATTATCTCCAGCTGGTCAAGATATGGCTCAATTGGATGCCTAAATTGAAAATATAGGTTTGCCACTATACACCTGCCTTAGCTAGTTCCCAGTTCTACGCATGTTACCCACTGGTTATAGAGCTGTTCAATCTTAGTTACGGTGATTTCCTTGTTAAAGACCACTATTGCGCTCATGGGAGCTTCACTAACAACAACTCTAGTGACCACCGGCATATGCTGAACTTTCCCTCTCAAGGTATAGGGTTACTGAAGACACACAACATCGAGTCCCATCTCCTCAGCCAGCTTGCGGACTTCATGCAACACGGTTACGCTCCTCATTCCATTAATCTGTCCTATTATAATGGTGTTATCCCCCATTGTGGACAGTATGTGTGCGCGTAGCACGCTGGCTGCACTGGGGTTAAGCGTCTTGCGACTGTGTGCTGTCACAAATTGCCTATACATATTCTCCATATCAAAAGTTTCCTCTCTCCTCTTGAAAACCTTCTCAAATAGTCACCGCAAGCTGTCCACGTCCATTGGTAGATTCATAGATCTCAGTTGACAGAAAAAGTGTAAGTGAGAGAAGATTGGAAGAGACAGGAGAAATAATGGTAGATGAATAAAGGAAGATTGAGGCATTTTAATCATCTTGTCCAGCCACAATCTGGAAACAATTATAATAATGACCATGTTTGTTCATCTAAATATATTATTTCTAATACCCTTACAGGTCTGAGTAATTTAATAAATTTATAACTATTCTTACTGAATATATCTAAATTAAGTGGTGGCGTGATCACGATCGTTATGAAATATTACAATACCTGTGTATGCAGATATTACATGAAGCTTTTGGATTTAGGGTGGATGCTATTTTGGTTATTTGTGTGGAAGGAGGCTTAATTAATATACAGGCATAGAATAATAAAACAAAACATATTTACATATATTTTTTTAAAGATTTTCTATGATTTATTATTCATTTACAAGTACATTTAGTGGTCTGTGTGCATGTAAACACATCGAGCACAACTCCAATGCTTGATTTATTCAACCAGGTAAGAAACAAATCTACGGGCACCATAATAACAAACACAGCCCACACATTGTCCTTTCTCGAGTCGAAAAATCATTTTAATGAATAATAGCATGATCACTGTAGAGGAAAAAATAACACAAAAAAGTTAAATGAATGTCACTGTAATTTCAGTTTTGAATATATATATTTATATATAACAATTTATCAACTGTACACTAGAAAAAGCTAACATACGAAGTTAATTTACAACTATTCATCACTCTTTTTTACATCTCAAATAACTTGGTCTATTAATTGTACATTTTAAGAACTCCACAATGTATTGCTTATTGATTGAAATTAGATAGTAATGCAGCTTAAAAATAACAATAGCATTTTTAAAGGCATTGAAACATTAGGGCAGTTTTACACTTAAGTTTTTAGATTGAAATTCCTAGTTTCCTACAAAAAAAAGAAAAGAAGAAAGACTATTGGGTAAACCCATAACCTGCTGTATGTCCCACACCGTGGTATGATTAAAAAGAGTATATAAAACAAATTAATTTTACTACTAACTGCTAAATTGTATAATGTAAATATATTTTAAACATTAAAATTAAGTCAACAAATTTATCTTATATATAGATTGTACAATTAACCCGCAGTATTTGACATTTATATCTCAAGCACTATTATCTAGGCTCGTACGTTGTAACTAAATCTTGACCAAGTTTTTTGTACAAATAAATTTTATAATGCAGTACTTATATATTATACATTTCTATTGTAAAATCAGAACTCCTGTACCAATCCATGTTTCATTCAAACTTGTGCGACAGTTAATTCCTTTCAATAATTCAAATCATTTCCAGTAATTATCTTCAGTAAAATGAGTGTTTGATATTCAACAATAACAAAATGGTAAAAAGAATTCTGTGTACACGTGTTTATGATATGAGCTAAGATAGAAATGTTCAGTGGTCCCTTGTTAGAGAAAATTATCAAAGTGTAATTTGCACTAAACAAAATGTGTTACATAGCACAATTCACATATTATTCCTTACATCATTTGACACAATATTGTACAAACTGTCAAGTCCAGAGCCTTACACAATTTGTACTTTTTGACAAGTTTTATTTAAATTCAGGATTAAATTTAAAGCATAACTGGCAATGAATATGATTCAAGAATAAAATAAAATTTATTTTTATTAAAAAAATTGTAGAATGTTGAAAAATATAAGCTTTTTCAAATCAACTGAAAAATGACACTTGGACACAGGAATTGAACTCTGGACCTTTCTCGGGTTTGAATTCCGTATCGTTATAATTTTGCAATTTATTTGACTATGACTCGGTTACTGCCGATTTCCATAATTATAATCAATCATCCCCCAAGCTTCCCCTTTCATATATATAATTAATGATATAGCATTGCTTTGTTAGATCTTATAAGCCTTTTGGTTAACCTCTAGAAAAGTATTTTTACTGCACAAGTAGGGAGCTAAGTTGGTCTTCTTGAAGAGAAGGCGGCCCCTATATTTGTCATGTTTTGGCCAATGTTGGGCATTATATAATTTTCTTCAATTTTTATACCCTTCTGAGCTAGGTGTGTATTTGCACTAGGAGAATAGGGAAGAGTAGGGTAGAATTTAGGGGAAGTTCTCCCATATTTGCATGGACCAGGTCAGGATTCAAACACTAATCTTATCTTGTCAACAGCAAACCAACCTTGACAAGGCCTTTGTCGCTGTGACCAGTGCTGCGGCTTATTTTGAGCTTTAGTCCTATTGTTTATCATCAAACTTATTTACTTCATTTGATAAAATTACACATTGCAAATATTTGTTTGGTACAAAACTAGCCGATTGATGCATGTCAGTTTTTTTATCCTTGCTTTTCATTGGCTGTATGTATACATTTGTAAAGTCTTAGAAATGTATTCTGTAAGCACCATTTTGGTTCAAGTAGAAATGAAAAAGTTATTTGATTGTGTAAAGCCCCAAGACTCATCACTCCCTTCCCCCTAATTAATATTTGTCTTTGATAACAACTTATTCCAATTTGGTTAACAAGTATCTTTAAACCTTTCCTGATTAAAATGTTTTGTATTACCATGTTATAGTATATGTGAGATTAAATAGCAAGCTTGAAATAGTGAATCAAAAGGAACCGACTTGTATTTATCTGTGGAGGTGTGGAAAACCTCTCTATTCAACTGGTCAGCCAATTTGAACTCTGGACACACCTAGGGTGGAACATATGAACCAGTGTGATTATGGTAGATTAAGTAGAAATCATACCTTAACACATCTTTTCAGATGACATTCTGACAGAGAGCAGTTGGCACATAGAGCTTGACAGCTAGGTCCGGGTAGGTGTCATTTTTACATATTTATACAACCTAAATAATGAAATTCAAAATGGATCTTAATGCAACAAGTAATACATCGCGTCAATAATATTAAATTATAAATTCTTGAGGGCAAACATTTATTGCATGATGCACACATTTTTGGTTGTATTTATTTGAAAGTAAATTTTAAAGAAATAAATTGTTAATTTACTAATAGGCTTCATTTGGAGCATCACACTGTTTGGAGCAGAAAACGAAGGAGAGGTTTAGGGAAAGAAGAGCTTAAGGAGGAGGCAGAGGGCAAGGCGTATTGGCGGTCTAAGTTTACTGACAAAAGGAATGTACCCGTCTTAAGGCAGAACACATAATAATAATAAAATTACTTTTGGTAGTGTCCTTGATATATTCGCTTTAATCTAAGGGTAAATTGGAAGAGAATAGTAAATACAAACAAAGTAAAATAAATTACTCTAGCTGTTTATTAACTATTATTTAGGGACGACTTTCACAATGTTTAAGTATAAAACTTGAACAACTTAACTTTATCGTAACCATACAGAAAGAGTAATCATGAACCGTTTCCAGCCTGTGGCCGGGTCTGTTTAGTAAAATGTCTATCTTCCTCTATTCTTCCTCCTGCACTATCTTACCCCTAATCCTATCTCTTCTGGTGACAGCTAACATGCTCCTCAAAAACTTCATTCCCATGGCCTCCACTTTCCTTGTTTCTCTTTAATCCTAAGTCCAATTTTCCACTTCATACGTTACTATGGGTATGAAGCATGCTCTATACAGCACTTCCTTAAACTTTAGGGGCACTTATCCTTTCCATATGAGGTTTCTTACACACCTGTAGAAAACCTCTCCCTACTGCCCTTGTCTCACTATATCTTCTCTGCTGCCCCCTTTTGCCTCAATCACACTACCAAGATACTTTACAGCGGCACTTCCACCCTCTCTCCATCTTTACACAACTCACATTATTATCATACATATTCCTTACTCTCCTAGCCACTCATCTTTCTACTCCAGAATCAAACCTGTGCACAGGTGTCATTTTTCAATTTAAAGAATATGATATTTAGATGCGGCTATAACCGTAGTTATCAAATTTAATAGCATTACTATTTAATCCATTTCACAATTAGTTTTGAGTTGACTCAGCATTTCATAAGAAGTTTCATGTTGACTCAAATACAGTTCTTTATGCTAGTAAAAATCTCGTTTATGATTAATACCCGCAAGGACCATTTAAAAAAATGCCAAGTAATAAAATAGGTTTCAATTAGGTGTTTATGGGATCCTGAAAGCTCTAGAAATTATCTCTGGAATTTAATAACTCCCCAAAGTTGGGATTTGCCCTTGTCGTCAAGTTTTAGGCAAGGGGGGAAAAACACACTTTTTGTTCTCGCAGGTACCGCTTGTAGAGAAACAATTGTAAAGTTAATTACTCATTGTGCTCTGTCTATCAACTGTTATTTGTTAGGTTCAGCAAGTGAGAGAGCTTGAAAGATTTAGATAAGGGCAGATATATATTCTACTTTATTATATTTGGAGGGGGTGGAAATGAGAGGGAGGAAGGTCAAGGTCAACTATTTATGAGCGATCTGCCTGTCTGTTGTTTAATGAACCAAACAACCTGAGAGTAGAGATTATAGGGGTGTTAAACTAAATAGCCTTTAAGGTGTATCAATTCTAGATAAAGTTTATTTAAAAGGTAGAGAACATTTAAGAAGGGTACCTTAAAAAAGTTTGCACTCTTTCAATAGTTAAATATAAAACAACATTTTTAAAAGAAATTAACTAGTAAAAATAATTTCCATCAAAATTATATTAAAATTATCCTTTTGAATTTTACTATTCAATATTTGTTTAAAATGTTGCTATTTAATTCGATATAAAATAAGCTTCAAGTTCAGAAAGTGTACTTTGCACATCGCTAGGACTTTTGACTTTGGGTACATAGTTTTTATACTAATTTCATGAAATATTTTCAAGCATAAAATTGATATAATATTAGCACTAAAGGAGCGGACTGGAGACTTGTGGCTGAGGGAGAAGTTTGGAGAGATCGTCAGGAACGGAAAAGGATTTTTCAGACGACCCGCAGAGGTGGATGATGATGATGATAATTACATCCCATCTTGCCTATTTGGTTCTAAGAGATGTGGAGCACAGACAAAAAATAGTCAAATAATGTATTTTTTTTGGGTTGTGGGTCGAAGGATACATAAACACTAAATTATCAAAAAACTCAAAATAAGTTTTAAAGAGCTCAATTAAAAAAAAAGTTGTGGGAGAAGGATGCAACAAACTCAATTGAGATTAAAAAACTCAAATAGCTTCTAGAACCATCCATTTTTAGACAACAGATTGCTTGTGTAAGGTAGAAAGACACATCAAACACATTAACTATTAAAAATAACCTACAAATAGCTTCTAGAGGCAGTTTATTTTAAAATTGATTCACACCTACATATCCTTGCTTATTGGCTTTTTTTTCCCATATAAGCTTGGTCAATTCTAATCTGATAACTACCATGAAATCAATTATTTTTCACAGCAGTGATCATTAAAATTAGTGGCATGTTGTGTAATTCTTATTTTCAAAATAGACACGCACAACACCTTATAGGTCATGCCAGCACCATGAAATGAAGTGTTTTCCTAATTTGTCTGTATGTTTTCAAAACATTAATCAATATAAAGAACACAAGCATACCTCAAAGCATAAGTTAACTTTCTAACCAGCCCTAAAGAATTATTTCGAGCACTTGAACTCCATCTTAACACAAATCACCTGTTTTACATCAGGAAGGAGAAAACCGGGGTACTATTAGACAGCTATCAACTGTTCAAGAATGTGTATTTGAACTAAACAACGTTATGGACCAATTTTCATGTTTATTGAATTCGACTGAGATAAGGAATTTATATCTACATATGTCTGCTTTAAAATCTCTACAAATAATACATTCAAGACCGAAAATTAGAGTCGGTTAAATCCACTTTTTTATGAATTTGAATAATTATGAACAAAAGAGGAACTATAAATATAGTAGAATAATAGAAAATACAAATAGTAACTAAATGTTAATATTATTTCTTATTCTCCATTCATTATAATATTCATACATAAAGTAAGTGTTAAATTACTGGTGTGGGGCCTGGTTGTTTAGTTCTTCATATAATTATAATTGGTTCTGGACCACTAATCCGCAGTATTAAATCTCTTAAAACAAATTTCACATTTTTTTTTGTATGGATTTGAGACTTGAATCATTGAATCTCAAATATCCTTAAGGATCCAAGTGCCTTTCTCACTGGAAATGAAAATATAGGTTCATGGTACAATATGTCAGTAATAATAAAAACACAGGTCCCTTAGGATGTCCAAGTACTAAAATTGATATATAATATAAAACCAGATACAAACAAAATGAAACTGGATTTAATTAACAGAGTATTGTGGTATAAGGCCTACAAACATGCCAGAAAAATTTGGGCTGAAAAGATGACACTTTTAACACAACACATCATAGTAATTCTTACAAGGGTGCATCAGGCCCATTCTTGAAAATAAAAGAACCCCTGAAAGTTACTGTGATGTTTTAAGTTTAAAATATAATCTTTATGATGTATAATTTTCTTGCGAGTGTGTAGGACGTAGGTATTATCTTCAATCCTCTTTTCAATGTCAACATAGAAGACATACACATATATGATCAATTGTTCTTATGCATGTTTAAGTTTTCACAAAAAATCAAATTGTAATACAATGAATTCTCAATTTTCTGGGGGTTTTGAGCGGAACAAGAAAATTATGGTTAATGCAAAGAAAAATTAAGAGACCAATATTTACCTAATTACAATTTATGTGAATGAAAGTGTGTCAGCTATTTATTTTTAGAATCATTTTTTTAAATACGATTGTATGTGATTGTCATAATATCAGTTTACAAGCTACTAAAAGAGTTATTATATTTGCTTCAAATATATTAACACAGAAAAACATGGCCCTCGGCGAGCTACTGTGTTTGGCTCTATTGTCTGGGATAAGCTCTGTTCCTCTGATTAAAGCTTAACCTTGGGTTAGAATAAAGCATATGCCACAAAGTTGTGTAATGCTTGGAAATAGGGGTGTACAAAGCCTACTTTTTCAATTAAAAGCAAAGTCAAATCGAACAATATAAATTCGAATATGAGTTCAAATATTTAAAACTATGTTTAGTGTTAGATAAAAATATTACACTTTACATAGCTATGTAAATTTAAGTAATAAATATAAATTATAAAATGCTATATTTCAAACATAATTAATGTATTTTGTCTTAAAATGATAAATTAAATGACTATTACTAAATGTAATATAATTATGCCAATTTTTTTTTACATTAAAACTAAATTGTGATGAAAATAACAGCAGAAATTTAAAACAAATAAACATTAATGTGTATTTTAACTTTAAATACTATTAATTTGGTGAAGCTTCATAATCGTTGAACCCGAAATTTTACTCTCGAATCGAACAAATATTTGAAACAAAAAGTCGAAGTTTTCTAAGCTTCACACACCCATACTTGTGAAAGTAAATATACATAAAAAAAGGGGGCGAAAATGTAGAAAGAAAATTTATTCCACAACAGGTTAGTTAGGACCTGATTAATTGAGAGTTCACTGTATTTACAAGTGTTATTGGAAAAAAAAATCGCAAGATATTACACTTCTTTAAGATAAAAACACAGCAAAAATTGATGCTTTACAATATTACAAATCCACAGCTTACTAGCTTGTGAAACAATTAACAAGGTTTACACTAGTATTTTGATAAAAAATAAAGATAAACCATTCAATGTAATAATAGTAGATGCATTCACAATTACATGAAGTCTTACTCTTAAAGATATTTCATTCTTGTAAAACAGAGGAACATTACTCTCACACTTTCATGTACTTTTAACTATTTATATTATTATTATTAGTAGTAGTAGAATTAATATTTTATATAGACTCCAGTAAATGAACAGCAACACTGAATATGAGCAGGGCAAATACTATTCTTTTGAAAAAGGTTTATCTACATACAATATTACCACAGATAAAAAGGAAAGGGGAACCTGGGTTGATGTTATTAACTTACTACACTAATTTATTTCCAAAAGTCAAACATGCAACAAATGACCGACACGGAAAGTCCGTAAAAGTATACGAGGATTTAGATATATATTTTTAAATATACATTTTCCTGTTTCTAATTTATATGTAATATGATAATACTTTTTTTTATCAACTCTTATGAGATTGCCATGCTAGAGAAATTTCCAGCCTTATCAGTCAATAAGGTACGCTATGCGATAATGACACCTAGAATGTGCCCATGTTTATCAAGTTAAATATTATGTACAAATACATTTTCTTTTCTATTTTTTTTCTCATCAGTATAACAATGATAGTTTCAATGACAAATAACTGTGTTTGGGCTACAGGGGAAAGAAACCGTACACTTGGATTAGGTTCGATATGATCACAAGAACAATCGTTATTTCATATAAATCCAACAGCTCTCAATCATTAATATTTAACAGGCAGATAGCATAGCTAGGAGTTGGGTTATACAAGCTTGTGCACATAGATATAGTTGCATTTCAGTTTAATCTTAATTTAGCTAAAAATATTTGCTTAAAAAGTGTGCTACAGAAATAATGTAGCTTAATAAAAATTTGCTTGATATTTACGGATGAATCTAATGAAGAAAACACTTGTAAATTTTGCAATTATGACTGTAATTAGAGAGAGAAACATTATTTACTTGGTTGCATAGCAATACAACTTATAAAGAATATTAATTGAACACATGAAGCCAAGAGAGTAAACTCAACTTATAAGACCTGCTAGTATAGAAAGTTAATAGCAAAGTGTTTGTCCTCCTGTAAGCTATCTACATGGTAAAGATCAGCACACAATGGCTCCATCTCGGTCTTTCAACCCTTGTTTAGCCGCTCTTTTGTCCTCAGTGTGGAGCTGACACCATGTTGTGAAGATGCCTTACTTCACCGTAGAGAAGTTCTGAGTCTGGTTTTGGTTGGAGGCCACCCAGGAACTGAACACATCTCTGAGAAAAACAACATTAGTTAAAATTATTGCTGAGTAACATGTGCTTACAAATATATAACCATAATATGGACCAAGTAGTGTGTGTAAATGCAACTTCCATACAAACAAGATGTACAATTTGGTAACACAAATCACAGACAATGAATCACTAGAAGAGTACTTGAGTTTGATAGATTCTAAGGCTCTGCGATTTCCATCTACTTGCGAAAGGCTGTTTTTTTTGGTCTTGTATTATGTATAGTGAAGAATGACTTAATGTTTACGCCCCTCTCCACTTGTTTGGATGTGGTATGTAAAATGTGCAGTTTGGTGTGGAGAAGTAGGGTAGAACCCAGTAAAGAGTGTGGTGTGTTGATGTTTGTGTAACAGACTTGATAGAACACAAATAGCTTGGTGCAAGAGAGTATTAAGTAAGCCTTAGTGCAAAGTAGAACAATGTACATTCCGTTAACAGTGATGGATTAAACTATGACCCTGTCTTATAAGCTCTACCATAGTGATATAAGCTAAGGTTGCTACTTTACAGGGAAAATGATGAAGGGTACATCTTAAAAATTATTAATGTAGGAATGGGGCCTCAAATTCGTTAAGGATAGTCAAAATTCAAGGATTCGATAAAATTTCAGATTCATGACTCAAATCCTTTAAAAAAAAATCAATATTTCAAGTAAAATTTGTTTTGGAGCCTTATTTAATCCTCAGGCCAGTTCAACTATAGTATCAATGATTAGTTTATACTTTTTACTGACATGAGCAAAAATGCTTCCGAATGCTTGATCAATTTAAGTTTGTAAAATGATCCTCCCCTTGCTACTTGTGTAAATCACCAAACAAATTATTTTAAGTTTATAAACAAACACCAAGAAACAATAATCGAGATGGCTTTAAATTTAATGCCATCATGTATGCTTACAAATTCAACACTTTAGCTAATTCGGTAGCGTGTCTATCAACTGAGTTAAGGGTCCTGGGTTCTATTTCAAACATGGTTAAAAAAATGTATCAATGGTGAAATGAAGTGATGAATTAACGGGCAGGGAGTGAATGTCGTGACTGTCCTAGTCTCAAGATAGATTATAATGCATTTGAAGCTACGCCGGGCTAAGCCAGCCGGTAGTGGAAAATATAAGGCTTGAATGAAAAATTGACCCAGGCCACAGGCTGAAAACATTAATAGATGTAAAGTAAAATATATGTTCACAAATAATGTACTCTGGGCAACTCAGACTTAATCACTGGATCTTTTGATTATAATTAAATAAAAATAATAATTTAGAATTCAATGAATATATTTATTTTAATTTAAATAGCTGTGGCAGCCTGAATCAAACCAGCCCACCAATGTTTAGAGCTCTAATACTGGTTATTGGTGGCCCAGAACCTTCTATAATTATAGGATGAACTCAACAACCAGGCCCCAGATCACTTATTTAACACTAAACTGAATGTGTGGATGCTAATGAATGGATTATAACAAAGAATTTTAGCATTTAGTTGCTATTTATATTTTCTATTTTTGGACATATATTTCGTCTAATGTTCATAATTATTCCAAGATTCGGATTCGAGATTCATATTCGTAAAATAAAAGATTTGAACTCAACTCTACATCCATACTAAGACTTATCTATGGTATAATGCCATCACCAAGTGGACAACTATAGTATATTCACGACCTTAGTTTACTTGGATGACAGCTCAAAAAGTTACCTAAAATAGTCCCAAATGTATCCCTACACCAACAGCTGACATCTGTCACTTTGGATAACTGTAATGCAAATATATGGCGATGCATGAATGTGATAGCTAAACAGAGCAGTTCAGGCCAAAATTATTTATATTTATTTGAGCTCAGGCACAAAGCTTATTTATCCTTTTATTAGACTTAAAAAAATTACTATTCAGAGCACTTTCACAAAAGGTCTAACAAATATAGCTTCAAAATGGTGACAGGCCATGTGATTGAGCATGAAGGAAACAAGTTCTTTACAGCGATGCGCCCACGGAGTGGATAAAAATATTTCCTTCAGTTAAATATTTTGAAATGCGATAAAATAATCATAAAGTAATTTATCATATATAAAAAAATGACTAGTATTTTCTCTTTTCCAAATAAATACGATGCCTGTATTAAAAAGTATTAATATATGCAATGTGTTAGACATAATAGACAACATTCCAAAACAAAAAAGAAGTACTTTAATTATGTTTAAAATATTGTTTCAAGTTGGGTAAAAAGAAATTATTAAACACAATGAAATAGTGTGAGAAAACACAAGTTTATGTTATTTTAAATATAAAATGTAATTAAAGAACTTAACATTTATAACCAAACAGTGATTTTTAGAAGTGTTGGCAACCTAAAACATAAACATATTATTTTTGAACTGTCATCCAAGTAAAAGCCTATCATGAACAGACTTTAACTATACTCCGTATGGGCAAGGAATTAATAAATTTGTTTATACAAAAAATAATCCCCTGAATCTGAACACTTAAACTTACTTTAATGAATCTTTTTCAAAACTGTACTAGAGTCATATTAAATTGAATCATAGTTATATAGTGCCTAAGCTTTACTCAATAATTAAATGGGAGCTTCTTGAGAAGTTAGCTCGAGACGGATTCTATTAAATAAAATTGAGCTCGTAGATCCTAGCCTTTGATTAACTACAATCTCACTCAACCATAATATACTCTACCTTTAAAGGACCCTGATGACAGAACTGAGTAACTACAATCTCACGCAATTATAATTATAATATACACTGCCTTAAAATAACCTTGAAGACGTAACATAGATGGATTAATGGTAGAGCATTAGCATGATAGGCCCTAAGTCCCAGTTCCATTTCTATGTGCAGATGTACAATAGTTTGATTCATTTACGAGTTATGTTTGTGAAGAAATAATACGAAGCAAACATTATTTAGGTTTAATCTATAAACTATGTAGAAATGTGCAAAATCCACTTTTTCAATTTTAAGTGACCTTGAATCAAATACATTAAACATTCTCAAAGCCAAATCGAGGTTTGAATACTTTTGTTGGATGTTTTAGGTTTGAAAACATATTATATTGTACTTGTTTACACATTTGCATATAGAATGGCGTATGTTTCCTTCATAAAAGTTAACAAAACTGCAATTTATCACTAAGTTACACACACCTCTTTCTGAGACATGAAGAGGTCTCGAGAATCTATAAATAAATTTTGAATTATATTAAATACAAAGGATAGTGGTGACAAATAGCTGACTACAAAAACCAATGGAAAAACAAAGTAACAAGTAGAACCAAACAGCTGGATTCAACCAACAATGAAAGAAGAATAGAAGAGCAAGCAAGGTCTTTACACTAAACAGAAATATTTGAGTACATCAGGCCCCTTACTCAGCATAAGTGGGCAAACAATTGACTGGATCAACCTCAATCCATGGCAAAGCTGGTCTTCTATCAAGCATAATGGTCAAAATGATATCTTCTGGACCATTTTTAATGTCAGAGGAACTAAAGTTCATGTAAGATGTAGTAAACCAAATTAGAAAGAAGGTCGTTATATTACCTCCCAAATATCAGTGTTATTACATCGTATGTACACTGTAAAGTACCCCTAATATATGATATTTAAAACTGGTTACTTCCCCCTTTGTCACTCTAAAAGCAGGCAAGTATCCACTCAAACAAAATGAAGTAAAGAGTGGTAATTGTAATGTCAATCAAGGAATTGAAAACATTGACAGAGGAATTAAAATCCAAATAGATTAGAATAGACAGCAAGAGGACATTTATTTAAAACTATCCATTTCCATGGACATAAAGTAAACTCAGCAGTGGAGGAAATGGCTTTATTGTGTTCAGTGGGTGTCACAATATCAGGTTATTTGTAGCTACACTAATTGGTTGCCTACAGAACCCCCTTTTCTTGTCCAACTCAATAGGCTTTGCAAATAGTTGTGGATGTGCAGTCTCTAGTTCCCAACAAGTTTCTTGTCATCCAATCTAGTTTGTGTAGGGTAGTTACAGCAGGAGAGGTGGTGACATCTGCCAGGTGGTCCTTTATTGCTAACAGTGGCTCAAAGTGACTAACGTCCAACTATTATGAAATAATTATTTTCTTAGTAATACTATATTATCAATAATGTTATCAAACAATTATAATAATACTTCCCTAAGGACTAAGGTATAGTTGGAGTTTTCATTACTTAATGAAAGAATAACATATATTAATAAAACTAGGGGTGTGAGAAGCTTTTAAACAAATAACAGCTTCCATTTCACTTCAGAAAAAAAATTCAGGCTTCACCAATCAAAATATTGACAGCTAAAATACTCAATTTATGGCCAATTAGTGCAATTCTGAGATTTTATACACATTATAAATTAATACTTGAAAAAAATCTGCTGTAATTGAATTGCATGTTGTGATGGATGATAGCTTGATTTATCAGGATAAATCAAAATATTACAAACAATAATTACAATTATTGTGCAATAAAATGTTTTCCAAGGGATTTCAGAGCTAAAAGTTATATAAATAACCACAATATATTTTTTCTAGCATAAAAAACTAACCAAATATATTCAAACTCCAATTTGGCTTTGAGAATATTTCCTATATTCAATCAAAGTTAGCTTCAAATTTAAAAAGTGGACTTTGCACACACCTAAATAAAACTATGTTTTTTGTTTTGTGGGTGTGGTAACAAGATATATTATAGTACATAAAATAATAAATGAAAAAGTATTATATTCACACTTTTATACTTTTATAACTGGCCATCAAAATAAAATATTTTTTCATAACATAAAGAAAGGGCTATACAAAATAATGGTTACAAAATAAAACGTTTTTATTTTGTAAATAGTGCATGAACAGAAATGAATGATGTCCTCAACAGCCCTGGTTTCGGCCAGTTAGGCATCTTATTTTACAAAGTGAACATAGCATTTTAGAGGCACTTGTTTGAAAATAATTTTTAATTGAACCCCAGACACCGCTTCCCCAAAAAAATAACCACCCAAACGAGTATTTTCATAAGTATCTGTTTCAATAATGAAAAAAACAATTAAAAGAAAAGAATTAAAAATAAATGTTTTTTTGTGAAAGTTTTGACTGCCAAAAGTAACAACGCAACAGTGCATATAACCCGAACGGGCAGTAAGTCGCGGTGCTAATAATAATAAAAATAATAATAAAAATAATAATAAAAATAATAATAAAAATAATAAATAAAAATAATAAATAATAAAAATAATAATAATAAAAATAATAATAAAAATAATAATAATAAAAATAATAATAATAAAAATAATAATAATAAAAATAATAATAATAAAAATAATAATAATAAAAATAAAAATAA
>CABFWO010008920.1:0-14853 GCA_902155825.1 Timema genevievae | reverse complement strand
GTCCATCTTGAATAATAAGGGCGGTATACACCCCTAAAGATAGAGCTAAAAACGACTGTTGTGTGAAATATTATGAAAACTGCTTAAGGTATTACATTGAATATTTGTATACTACTTATTGAAACCTTGATCATTAATAAACTAAATGTTCTGTTACCGTTACCCACACCCATTATGTAATAAAGGGGGGGGTTGTAAGACTTTTTTCTGCAATAAAATATGTCAGAGTTAATATTACCGATTTTGACTTCAGATTACAAAACATGGAGTAAATATTAACAAAAAAGGTGTCTTGAAGAAACTGTCTATCTTTCCCCGTTTCCGAGATAATCATGCATGTGTGATTTCAAAGACAAGTGTTAATTCCCGCCAGGTAGGGAGTCAGTATAGCTGTGTTGCTAGCTGTGTTAGATACATTTGTCTCCCTCATTTTATACTCAGTAGTCAATAATTACTTATTTTATTGGTCAAAATTTATAAAAGAGAAATTTAATACCAATGCGAAAACCATAAGATGTGAATCCCCTAGTAAAATGATGAAAACTTTAACAAGAATTCAAAATTTTAATATGAAATGCTGACCCTCTGGGACCCAATATCAATATTTTTTATTGGTCCAAATATACAAATGAAGACGTTAATTTTTTTAAATAAAATTATGAAATTTAAAATCATGAGTCGATAAAATGTTTACGTATGTATAGCGCAATTTTTTCTCGGGCTCGTTAGTGTATATTATATTACGAATTTTGAGTAAATATCTCAATTTTTTAAACAATAGAGCGAGTAAGTTCGTGCGGAGCTCCGTACCATTTATTTTTTTATTGAAGAACATCGGGGAAAACAGACTTAAATAGCATCTACAAAGTCCTTAGGCCTTAGCCACGTGACCTTGCCAACCGAAGAGAAAGTCTGAGATTACGTTCAATGAAACACCTCATAAAAATAAAAAATCCGGGGTGTAAGATTGCAAGCGAGCTATACTGACCAAGTGACGGCCACCGTCGGCAATAATAGTGCCAACATTTGCGGATAGAGGGTGTCATGTGGTCAGCACAACGAGTCCTAGACTTTAATCTCACTTTTCTATACCTGAGCTGCTAACTATTCATGAGGATGAGTTGACCCCGTTATAGACCAACTGACTCTCAAATATTTGTTTTTGTAATCGTCAATGATAGAACCCAGTACCTCTGGACCTGTAGCCAGGATCTCTAACCACTAGACCAGAGAGGTGAGTCATTAAATTCTTGGAAAGAAAATAATTTTCTAGAGCATCGGTTCCCAAACTGTGGTTCGCGAACCCCCAGGGGGTCCGCCAAAATACTTCCATAATGGCGGATTTTTAACGAACAGTTTGTGAAATTTTGTGAGGCACATTTACAAGATTATATTATATAGACTTAACGAGGTTTCTGTCCATTATCTCTTCAGAAAACTAACCTTACTTTTTCTACACCCCCCACCAATAATTTGTTTCACTTTCCAGATTTTAAAGCTTTGTGCCATCCAAAGCAATCGCATTCTTCTCACTAAGTCCCGCGAAGATGTGAGTAGCTATTAAAACTCGTAAACAGTTTTTGAAACTTAAATCGACGTGGAATTTTGTGACTACAAAAAAAGGATTTCAGTTATGTCAAAGCAGCAATTTTCAGTACCACTTAAAAAAAATCATGTGAAATTTGATAATATTGTGACAATAAAGATAAGAAAATGTTACTATTTTGCTTATTTAATTTCAGTTCTAATTTTTTAAACAAATGTATAGTAATTGTTTGAATTTGTATTCACGTGGTTTCAATAGTATTGCATTATTTTTGGTGGTGTATCCCACAGTTCCATAATAGGTTAATTTAACTGTATTAAACCTTTTGTTTGCAATTAATAAATATATTTTATAAAAATTAGGCATAAAATTAAGTGCGTGACGTGGAGGTTCGCACAGTTCAGATGTTTGTGAAAGTAGTTCGCGAGTCTAGAAAGTTTGGGAACCCCCGAGATAGAACAAGGTGCAAGCGGACTTTATCTGTGAAGCAGAGTTTATAAAGAATACTAAGGGGAAGTTTAAGGTGTGGCAGAATGGAGCGCGAGTAATTTCACAGTTTTTATAGCATTTCATTTTTTTGGCCAATATAAATGAAATATTTCTCCAGTAGCAATATAGAGTTTAGTTTTCTGTACATGCTAATATCAACAAATCTTGAATATCTGTCAAGGGTGTCCTGGAATTTTGTCAAAACTTGTTCTCTTTATTTAAAAAGTTTTGACAAAATTCCAGGACACCCTTGACAGATATTCAAGATATGTTGATATTAGCATGTGCAGAAAACTAAACTCTACGTTGATACTGGAGAAATATTTGATTTATTTTGGCCAAAAAATGTAAATTCTATAAAAACTGTAAAAAAATACTTGCACTCCCTTCGGTCGCACCTTAAACTGCCAAAGTGACGCCCAGAATAAACCTGTTCTCCTAGATCCCAATCTTCACGGGCCATTTAAATTTTCAGAAAAAAAAAATGTTTTTGGAATAGCTCCTTTCGTAAAACTATAATTTATTTTTGTTGTTTCAATAGCAACAGATCCTTTCGCTGTCATTGGTGGTTTCGTTTCTATGCACGCTTAAATATTTACTTAACTGTAATAGGTAGTCCGTATAGACTAGTCCTTAGAAAGTTAAAGATAACCAACTTCTACGGAGTAAGGACTAAGGGGGTGACCTGGCGGTCTAGGGAGTAAGGTGTCAAACTTCTGTACTGGGGGTCCGGGGTTCAATCCTCGGTCCCGGCACAGATTTATCTGATTGCCAAACCCTTCCTTCACCTCTGACAAGACGTGTATTAATCACAGCTTGTGAATGTGAGGAATGCCAGGTCTCCACCGTGGTTCGGATCCCACGTTAAACTGTAGGTCCTCCATTTCATCTCGCAATCACTCTACCATTACACATTAGTGTAAGTGCGTATAACCCGAATGGGTAGTAAGACGCGGTGCTAATAATAAAGAACTAAGGACTTAAGAATCAGGACTCTGTAGACGGATTTTTCTAGAATGATAAAAATCTGTATAAAATCTTCCTTCGGAGGGGAAGTAAAGCCGTCGTTCCCATGTCGATGGTGGTGTGTAAAATAACCCTTGACGTTTTGAGAAAATACTTTTCCCGGCTAAATTGGTAGGCTCTTTCGTACTCGCTTATCGACTTTTTTTTTGTGCTGATATAATCATTCGGTTCAGAAAGTGCACGTTAATATCTCACATAAACAAATTATAAACATAATAATAACAAGAAGATCAAAGCCGAAGCGTAGCGTTAATATTATATTTAATAAATCAATTTCATACGCTGACATATTCTAACCATATTTAAACAATTTTTGCCCTCCCAAACGCAGACAGCAAGTAATGTATCAAGTCTCTATTTAACGAGCACTCTAGTATGTTATTTGTCAAGCTTCACGTTGAATCGTTCAATCGGTTAGAAATAGCTTTACTACTCGTTCACTTTTTTTTTCTCTCGTGAAAAATGCACGTTACATTGTTGCAATTATTTTTCTTCCAAACAAATAGTTTTAAACCTATCATCCTGATACTAACGAGTTGACGTTAAATGAACTATATGGCAAAAAAATAAAGTTTAACATGGAGAAAAATTGTACTCAAACAACTAAATAAAATAGTTAAAAAAGACCAAACACGAAAATTCTTCTTTTTTTTGTCGCCTCGTCTTAATACCCGTTCGATCTACTGATGTACTAATTAGGTTAATGTTTTAAGGAAGAAAACGATTCGATTTAGACCAGATGTAACCGCATTTGTACCAAGGGAGAGTAGGAAGCAATTTATGGGGTAAAAATGCCCTTAATACGTCTTCCCGGGATTTGAACCTCAAAATCCCTATCACCCTCAATCCAGACTATAACTACATTCATCCGACGTACTCACCGATAAATTTTCACCTGATTCGCATTGGAACCTTGTCTATACAGCTCTCATTGAACCGGATTTCCAGTTATCCGTGCTGACATTCCGAATTAATTTTTAAAAATCTGTAACAAATGTGTATGGGACGAATAATTGATGTATTATTTAAAAGAGACTCCTTTCAAATACATTAATTATTTACAATACTGTAGTTATAAGGTGAGTACAGTACTATAGTGAACTAAAACTGTACTGAAATCATTGATACAATACTGTATTTAGTACTGTACAATAAGCTGTAACTTGGAGCTAAAACTGTGTTTTGTTCACAAAAGTCTGCTGCGGTGGATTTACCAGCGTGCTCTGCCATTTTTACTATAATTTCCGGAATATCCAGATTTTCACTAGTATGTATAAAACCCGGTTCCAGTTAGGCCATATAAACAAGGTTCCACTGGTATAGATAGATAGGGTAGCAATTTTTTTTCTATCCATGCAAACTTGCATACTCGTATTTTAAAATAGTAGACTTGATATCATATCATTATATTGGAAAACAACGTTGTGATTCTCTTGATTTTGTGTGGTCAATCTTCCCTCGAATATAAGACAAGTTTGGCAACGCTGGTTAGTCGAGGTTGCCAGTAGTTCCTTCTTACCCCAGCACACCACCTTCAGACATAACTGAGAGCGAGGAGATTTGGCAACAGTTAACTGAGAGAGAGCGAAGATAAAGCTTTTCTCCATAAGACCTTCAGTTACCTCAGCGGTGATATTGAGTGTCGTGTATGGTTCTTAATTTGGATTTCAAATTAGAAGAGGTAATAAATCTAATTTTTTATTCGCGACCCTTGAGTGACCTTCGATCACTAACCCAAAACTGGCCTCAACAATTTAGAGGCTCATGAAAACTTTGACCTCGTTCGTTCAACAGAATATTGTGGCAAAGGTAAAGTAGTACATGAAAACCTTTTAAGGGTTATATTTGACTTGATAGCGGTTTCAATAAAGGACTTTTCTTAGCATTGTAACATCATCATAATCTACCTTGGTGGTCTTGGGGTAAAGTGCTCGCCTCTGGATCCGATGATCGTGAGTTTAAACCCAGTCAGCGTATAAGAATTTTTCTTGAGCGATAAAAATTCGTAGCACAACTTCCTTCGGAGGGGAAGTAATCTGTCCCATGTTGATTGTGGCATGTAAAAAAACCCTGGAATGTACCTGTGTGAAATTATCTTTCTCGACAAAATTGGCAGACCTTTTTGCTCTCGCTCACAGAAATTTCCTTGTGCTGATATAATCAGTCAGTTCAGAAATTCCACGTTAAATATCTCAAATTATAATAAAAATTATTATTATTTGGGATTTAAAAGAGTATTAAAACAATACTTGTTAATTGTTATAAGTGTCTCATTTATAAAAAGTGTGAAATTTCACTTTATCAGATTTATTAAGTTTAAAAAACTTTAAATTAAGTTAGAGACTTTTAATATAAACACGTTTAATTTTGTTATTATTTTTACAGTTTTATTCAAAGTTTTTATTTTCAACTTATTAACTTTATTTATGTTTTATTTTATTTGAGGTATTTAACGTGCACATTCTGAACCAACTAATTATATCAACACACGACTTACTAACTTAAATCTAGAACAAATACTTTACCTAACCACCTGCCGTTACGATTATTAATAACTTTTAACGTATTTGTTTTTAAAAAAAAGTCAGCAAGTATTACTACCTGTCTGTATCCATGTGAATAGCACGTAAAGACATTAACATGGTAGATCCTAGCTATATGTATTAACCTACGTCACAGATAAGCACGTCCTCAAGTCATATGTGTCAGATAAACAGTGATAAGTTTCCTTTGTAAGTTATGGCTACGACTTAGGGTATGCTTAATTTCGTATAAAAATAATCTGATGATAATAATATTAATAAATTATAGTAGAGATAATAAACCAACAATTCCAACACTATTAAGTTTATTGAAAGAGGTAACAAGATCCTTTGGTCGATAATGTGTCTGCTCTGAGGCTATACAATGGGGTATGTAAGGTAGATTGTTAAAGAGACATAACAGGTCTGGCCGAAGCAGACACAATAAGCCAGACATTGTTCTGCAAGACAAAAGGTGTGGGACCACATGTCTTAAAGATATTCACTTCGCAGAGATTCCACCAAGGTGTACATGACAAAATAAGACCAATTAAGAACCTAGCTCTAGCAAATTAAGTCAAAAAATATGTTGCATCAAAAGATAAAATGAGGGAGTTCTTGTGATAACATTAATGAAGGGTATCTGGTAAAATGGGGGGGAGGGAGGTTCACATTACAAAAAAAAAAAATCCTCTAACTTCGTAAGGACCCCAGCAAATACTTTAAAAATAAAAATTAGTTTAATATGACATATTTTAGCTATAATCTAAGTGTGCACTAGAAGAGCTTCATGATGGACCCCAGCAAATACTTTAAAAATAAAAATTAGTTTAATATGACATATTTTAGCTATAATCTAAGTGTGTACTAGAAGGGCTTCATGATGGTTTAGCAAATGAAAGCACTAACTCAATTTGATTAAAATTGATCTTCCCCTTTTTCCCCGTGTACCCTTTCATGTTATTCAAAATCAAAAGTTCTCACACTTAGGGCCGGTCTTATTACTCCTGGATAAATATTAATCTGGTATATAAGTATTTCTATCTGGTGGATAAGTTAAAAGTGCGTCTTGTGACTGCAAGATAGCATTTATCTGCCAGATAAAATATATTTATCCATCACATTTTTATCGGGAGGTTTAAGTACCTGATAACTTTTATCTGAAAGTTAAAATTGTTGTTGCCGTAGTGACGCGTTGTTTTTCATGAGGTTTCACCTATCAGGATCTTTTTGTAGGTTAAAATCTTGGTTCACGTGTTAAGTAAGCACAGGCCCAGGCTCTAACTTTATAAAATTATAACATTTAATTCACACTTTTACAAAAATTGACAAGCTATTTGTATAGTTATATTTATATAAGAACAAATTATAAAAATATGAGTACAATAAATGAAATTTTGTAAACGTTGTACCCAACTATTGACCACATTTTGGCAGACACCAAAATTAGTACTTGCAAGACATCTTTTAGCTTCTGCGCCTACGTGACGCCGTCTGTTTACTCGCACTCGTTTAGCTGCCATAATTTAACAAATGTTGAGCGTTGTAGAACAAAAATCTTGGTTCGCATGTTAAGTAAACACAGGCCCAGGTTCTAGCTACATATAAATTTAGAACATTTAATTCACACTTTTACAAAAAATGACAACCTATTTTTAGAGTTGTATAAGAACAAATTATTTAAATGTGAGTACATTAAATGAAATTTTGTAAACGTTGTATCAAATTATTGCCCACATTTTGGTAGACACCAAAATTAGCACTTGTAAGACAACTTAGCTTCTGCGCCCACGTGACGCCAAATGTTTACTCGCACTCGTTTATCTGCCATTATTTAACAAAGGTTGAGCGTTCTCGCCACTCACTAGGTTGTAGCGGTTGCGTCTGGGCTTATACGCATGCGCACACCAGTAAAAAGAGTACAAACATTGCTTTTTCTACGTAAAAATATATTTATCCTACAGATAGCAATCCAGCAGATAAATTTAGTTCATAAAACGCGTAAAATATTAAAGTGGCTGATAACCTTTAACTGGTAGCTAAATTTAACCTCCCGATAGCAATATTTAGTCTGTAGCCATAAGACCGGCCCTTAATATATTTCAGGTTAATGGACAATTTTATAATACAGGACTTACTGAACCCTTATGTGTCAAAATATTCTCTACTGATTTAACAAGCCTGGGTGGTCATTTTATTATTGTATATTGTTTACAAGTCTCTGTGATTCCGTCGTAAAATCTTAGCTTTTGTTAACAGGTTTAAGACCCTCTTCTTAGAGAAATGTGCACAACAAGGCACGCCAAGCTAACTGTTCTGGT
Organism: Timema genevievae; assembly: GCA_902155825.1. Classification (NCBI taxonomy): domain Eukaryota; kingdom Metazoa; phylum Arthropoda; class Insecta; order Phasmatodea; family Timematidae; genus Timema; species Timema genevievae. The sequence goes on along the minus strand of CABFWO010008920.1, from coordinate 6,949 downwards.
CGGTGCACACGAATTGCGGAGCAACTAATACGGGTGCACACGAAATGCGGAACAACTCATCCGAGCTCGGTAATACCCTTATACGAACTGCGGATTAAAAATTAAATTCATAAGGAATTTGTTCAAAATTGAATATAGAGGTTAGATTAGGCTAGGTTATCTTAGGTTAGGCTAGGCTAGGCTATCTTAGGTTAGGCTAGGTTATGTTAGGCTAGGCGAGGCTAGGTTATGTTAGTTAAGTTTAGGCTATGTTAGGTTATGTTAGTTAAGGTTAGGCTATGTTAGGTTATGTTATGTTAGGCTAGGCGAGGCTAGGTTATGTTAGTTAAGATTAGGCTATCTTAGGTTATGTTAGGTTAGGCTAGGTTAGGTTAATTAAGGTTAGGCTATTTTAGACTATGTTAGGTTAGGTTTTGTTAGGTTAGGGGCTAGGAGTTGAATGGGATTACAGTTTTGTTCCTAATTTCATGTGTTCAGGATGGCAGGTATGCCTTATTCCGCAACTCAAGTGCACCCGCTCTGGTAAGGCTGTTGGGTTTTTTTTCCTCTCGTTTAAAAATCTCATGAAACTGGAAGGTTCTAGATGCCTTCTTGTTTGACTATAAACAAGGAAAAATGCTCTTCCAACTTCACTTGTCCTGCAACCCCACTGTAGGTGAGGTCTGCGGCGGGTTAACATCCACATTTTAAACTTTAAAGCAGCCTCGTATTCATAACGTTTCGTTCCGACTGTGTTAAATACTGTGGGTCACATGGCGGTCTAGGGGTAAGGTGTCAGACTTCTGTGCTTGGGGTCCGGGGTTCAATCCTCGGTCCCGGCACAGATTTATCTGATTGCCAAACCCTTCCTTCACCTCTGACAAAACGTGTATTGATCACAACTTATGAATGTGTGGAATGCCAGGCCTCCACCGTGGTTTGGATTCCAAGTTAAACTGTAGGTCCTCCATTTCATCTCACAATCACCCTACCATTACACATTAGCGTAAGTGCGTACAACCCGAACGGGTAGTAAGATGTGGTGCTAAAAAAAATACCAGGAGTAACAATAATTCCATTTCAACATCCTGTTTCCATAATCCTCTCTCGTGTTGTTTACATTCTGCGTAGCACCAAGGGGGAAAAAACAGAAGATACAAAACCGGTAAAAAGTTGGGGTCTCTTTTATTTGCATCTTCATCTGCATATGTGCGCACGTGACGTAACATACATATAGAGTAATCTCTTCACATGTAATGCCTAGTTTCAACAGGGGAACAAAATCTTTAATTACACAGGTGGTTTATGATGCCATGCCTATGCATACACCTACAATTGCCATATTTAGTAACATTTCTAAGTGATTACTTTATTATAATCTAAGCCAATACGCTCTTCTATATATTAAAAAAAATTGGGTGACCTAGCAGTTTAGTGGTAAGGTGTCAGACTTCTGTACTGGGGGTCCAAGGTTCAATCCCCGGTCCCGGCACAGATTTATCTGATTGCTAAACCCTTCCTTCACCTCTGACAAGACGTGTATTAATCCCAACTTGTGAATGTGAGGAATGCCAGGCCTCCACCGTGGTTCGGATCCCACGTTAAACTGTAGGTCCTCCATTTCATCTCACAATCACCCTACCATTACACATTAGCGTAAGTGCGTATAACCCGAACGGGTAGTAAGACGCGGTGCTAATAGTAATATATAAAATTGTTTACTTTTCTTTTTTTTTTTTTAAATACAAAATATTAGACTTGATGAAATGGTGATACAAATGTTTTCATCTATTTCTTGAAAAAATGGAAAATATTATTTAAATATTCCTTTTTATGTGTTTATTTATAGTAGACTTTTGAATTTTATAAGTACTGCTTTTTTTCACCCTCCAATTCTAGCCTTGAAGAGTGATGTTTTGGTTCGTTGCTCTTTGGGGGGTCCTTCTCTGGATGTCCTCTTTGTCGAGTCAAATAGTGAAGTGGGAATGTAAGGGATTGTATGATTCTCTTCTTTGGGGGGTCCTGGGTTGGAGTTTGTCGTGATGATTACTTAAGATGGGGTGCTAGTGAGCGTGAGTTTAGGGAAGTATTTCTGAAGTTTTTATAATATAAACATTTGTTGGCCAAAATAAATAAAATATTTCTTCTATAGAAACATATAGTTTAGTTTTCTGCACATGCTAATATCAACAGTTTTTTAATATCTGTCAGATGTGTCCTGGAATTTATTGACAACTTTTTCTCTTAATTTAAAAAGTTTGTCACCAAATGCCACCATGCTCATGACAGATATTAAAAAACTGTGGATATTAGCACGTGCAGAAAACTAAACTCTATGTTTATATAGAAGAAAAATTTGATTTATTTTGGCCAAAAAATGTTTATGCTATAAAAACTGCAAAATTAGCGCACTAAATTCGCGCTCACTAGCACCCCACCTTAAGTTTGGTATTGTCGTTATTTATATAAATAAAAGGCGTTAATTTGTTGAAATTTGTTTTTTATTAATTTTAATTCAGTTTATTCAGGATAATTTTATCTGAACACCCGATACGGCAGCTTAACGCGACGTAGACCATTCCTTTGTAAGGTTGATTGACGAGAGAAAAATGTATATTAGTGAGACGCGATTCTTTCCTTTGTAGGGTTATGGAACGGCTGAGGAGAAGAGACTTCTTTTCGGGTATATCTTTCAGAGAAAATCATTCTAGTATGTTCTTTTGGTCTTTGTTTCTTACTTTTGTTGCATCATGCTCCATTCGTTCTAGAAGCGAGGGAGAGCGATAGAGAGAGTTTTCGAAGTGGTCATGATTTCACAAGTTTTTGCAATACGAGTTTGGGAACGTTTTAAACAATGGGAAATATAAGCTGACGTCATTGTGTCGTCGTAAACAACAACAACAAAATTGATCATCCAATTGTATAAGGAGATTTTCTAGCACATGTGGATGAATTTAGTTATATGTTCTGAAACTATTCATTAATCTGAAATATATTATATACTTTTCATTTAAATTATTATTAAATGAAAACTATTTCATTACAACCTGAATCTACTTGTTAATGGAAGAACATACTAGATAGGCCTGACCTATCTTTCAGTGTTTCCACCAATGCGAATTGCAATCAGATAAATCTGTGCCGGGACTAAGGAGTGAACCCCGGACCCTCAGCACAGAAGTCAGACACCTTACCCCTAGGCCACCAGGTCACTCGTTTGACTATTCAATTCTTATTTTTAGCACACTTGCTATTAACGGCCTAATTTAATTGTTAAGATCATAAACCATACTTATATGTGTAAATATATATATATGTATATATATATACATATATATATACGTATATATATATATAAAACTGATATATTAAAATACTTCAATATTATCAAAGTAGGCCTTTACAAATAAGAATCACCATTGGCGTGGAGAGAGGAGGAGAAAACCACAACAATAAATCACTTGTTAAAACCACCCTAAGTTCACTCAGCCAAGATTCGGAGCCTCCTCGTCAACAAATAACGAGAGTTATCTGCTAATTACGTGCTCGCCAGTCTGGCCACCCAGTCGTATACGCGCTCGCTCGCACGCTTGTCAGTCTGGCCGAACCCTTACAGGGAGCGGGCCAAAATATTTAAAAAAACGTCAGGCGGGCCAACACAGATTATTAAAAGTTACAATGGTACATGTTACAAAAATATTGTACAATTAAGTCCTATTGATTATTAAATTGGATTTGTATTATAATATTTAATTCAAATACATTGTGAGTTGTCTACATTATCTAACAAATACTTAAATAAAACAGATACTTAACACTACTTGAATGAAGGAGTTTGTGATGAGTGGAACTGGGACTGTTCTTCTAAAATTTGCCATAGTCTGGTTCCAACAATACTTTTTTGAGGTTTCATGGTGGAAAACACTTGCTCATATATATGACGATGAAAACATGGCAATAACCTTCTGGGCATGAGATAACAAATTTGGGCAACTTTATTTCGACAAGGACTTGTAGAACTCAAGTTTTGGGACGTTGAGAAACAACTGCTTCAATTGTGTGTTACATTGCAGTTCAATTAATTCAATCTGAATGTTCTGTTCCACTGTTTAGCAATCCACATTAAACGGCATACTGAAAATATTCAAGTTTTGTTCAATTATTTTGAAGTCTTGAAACCTCCCTTCACATTCATCATGAAGTCTTCTTACGCTGGCCTCATAGCTCATAATGCTGGAATCACGATCAACTTAACGTAACTTAAAGTTAACTTAACGTAACTTAACGTAAAGGACCTCCTCGTGTGTTTAAAAGAAGGCGATAACGACGCAGTTAACTTAACGTTGGCTTGCAGTTAACTTAACGTAAGAGATGTCCTGGGAGGTTTTTTACTTTAAGTGAACGTTACTTGAAGGGTATCACGTGATCTAGCCAGCCAATCATTATGCGAGTGACGTCAACAGGGCTATGTAGTAACTCATTTGTTGGTATTATGACCAATGTTTACTCTTTAGTGTAAGTTCTAGTGATCAGACATTGAAACAAAATAATTAAACTAAAATATGAAAGCTAAATTTATCAAAAAAGCTTAACAATAGCTATTTATTATATCGATTGAAAACTGTAAACATTCACAGATCATCACTGTAAAAGTAGTATAAATCACAGATCATACTCGAGAATGAAGATGTTTGATTCGAGAAGTTACGTTAAGTTACGTGAATCGTGATCCCACATACGTGAAGTTAACTTTAAGTGAGCGTTACATTAAGTTGATCGTGATCCCGGCATTAATCTGTCTTCCGTCACTAAGGCAATTGGTTTAAACTTTGGTAAGTGGGATAAGTCATTCTTTGCTAGCTGATTAGTAAAGAGTACAAGTTGGATTTTAAACCCTCTGAGGTGACCCCAGATCTCAACAAACGAGTGTGAAATGCATTTTTTTTCTTGTTTTTCCTCGTTTTTTAACACAGTTTTTAAAAAATCGGAATTTGAAATCCTTTCGCGGGCCGTACTTTTCCCATCAATATAATAATATATACTGCATTTGTTGGTACATTATCTCTTTAATAAGAAAATGTTTACTAATTTCAGACACAATACCGACCTATTTTATAAGTATAAATTAACAATATGAGGACTTTAATATAAATGTGTTGACCTGAAGATGTACAACCACTAATAAAATTACAACACTATTTACCGAAAGTTGAAAATGTCAGACCCCCTCCCTCCCAGAAACATATCTAGGACCACTGGGGCTATGGGGCCCCATCTTCAGGTGACAGGTACCTCTTGAGAACTTAATCTGAAACCATTATTTTCCCCAAACCCCCGGTCCTCCACACCAACCCCAAACGCATCTACTAAACAATTCCCCCCCACTCCTCTACAGCTTACTTTTCCATATTCGTTTCTACTTTTACTTAAGTATTGATCATTTTGTGCATGGGTTTGGTATAATTTTATATTAGAAAATATTAGGAAACAATTTGGATATTTAATTTGATGTCAAATTCATTTTCACAAGTTTTTTCATATCTGACAATTTTCTTATGCTACATTCAACACCAGGTTTATTCAGACTGCCTTCTCTAGATCCCATCAGTTATCAAATATGGCTGTACCTAAAAAATGCCAAGGCATTCTCTCTTTTCGTCTTAAATAGAAACATTTACTAAAAACTCGTAATATGTGTGTAAAGAGAGTAACATACATTGTTGCGGAAACACTTCACCGAAGTGCATAAATGCAATAATATAAATGGTTACTGAAACATTGAGGAAAAAAAGTAACATTTATCTCCACCAAAGAGCAAAACAATTTAGTTTACATTTTCAAAATAGCGGTACCTCTATAAAAAAAAATTTTGCTTATAGCTCAGAAACTATTGGTTTTATAAAATAATATTTCGAATAAAAGATTTTTATTTCTATTAGTGATAAAACTTTACAATAATAAGTTATCTCGTATCGCCAATAGTTCCGGGGATATGATTAACATTGAATATTTATTTTCTGTAAAATACCCTAAAAGTAATTTTCATGGGAAATGGAGGGTTGCCATTTTGTTTGTAATCTTAAACAGATCCTAGATACAAAATTTAATTAAAATTCTCATAGCATATTTTAAGAAAATTGGTTTTTTTTTTAGTTTTGGCTATTAATTTTAAGGTTAAATATTTAATTCCAAAAAATAACTCGGGGGAAAACTTATGAAAACAAAATTTTAGCCCGATCGATAAAATGGTTTTGACTCTAGGCCAAAATACAGACATAATGGCAGACGACATTTCTTTAAAAACATTTTTTCTGTTTGTGAATGTGAGGAATGCCAGGCCTCCACCGTGGTTCGGATTCCACGTTAAACTGTAGGTCCTCCATTTCATCTCACAATCACCCTACCATTACACATTAGCGTAAGTGCGTATAACCCGAATGGGTAGTAAGACGCGGTGCTAATATTAATAATAATAATAATTTTTTCGGTTTCAGAGGGTAATAAAACATCGACATTTATCAAAATCTCCAGTTCGATGAGGGGTCGAAATAAAGTTAATTTTTATTTTAATGCAAAAATACAAAATTCATCCTAATGCTTTCTTCTATTCCACCTTATTCTTGCTTCTCTTATCTTTGTCAATCTTAAAAATTTTATTTGGCCATAAGGTGTTTGAGAATCGTCGAGCCTGATTGAAAACTTGTAAAGAATTTTTTTTAAAAAAAACCTCTTCATCTCCGTTACCTTTCCAACAGTTTTCATCCTCTGACGTCACGTAGTCATTGTTGTTACTATCTCAAGCTTCTAGCACTTTATGAAGAGGGGTAAGGGTGTTGAAAGGGGGAAGGGGTTGGGCGTCAAGTGGGCCACACGGAGGGTAAACAAAAGCGCTTGAGTGGCATTAGACAAACAAAGTGTATCAAGTACTTAACCACATAACTTTAAATTAAATTAAACCGTACCTATTACT
>CABFWO010008917.1:0-14865 GCA_902155825.1 Timema genevievae | reverse complement strand
CCCCCCCACTCCCCCACAAATGTGTAAAATATATTGTGGCCCACATTCTTGTGTTGGACTGGTCTACTGAAAACAGGGTGATTGGGGTTCTAGATTTGTGTTGAGCTAGACTGCCGAGGACAGGGAGATTGAGGTTCGAATCTCGGTCAGGTGAACTGGAGTGGTTTTCAACTTTCCCTCCACGCAAATGCGGGTTCACTTCCTCTAAATTCAAATTTACCCATTCCTAATCCATTAGCATAATTACATAATTAGTACTTAAGCGTATAACCCAAAAGGGTAGAAAGACGCGGTGCTAAATTAATTAATCCTTCCACGCACATGCAGGTAGATTACCTATAAAATGCTTACTTCATCATCCCTACCCCATTAGAGTAATTATTATAAATGCGGGTAACCTGAACAGGTAGAAAGGTGCAGCTAGATTTAAAAAAAGTTATTAAGCTAGGTTCTTACTTTATGTTATTAGGAACTCGCAAGCTCATTGCTACACTTACAAACTTATCCCTATTAGCTTTACTATATCCCAAGACTCTGCCATAGAAGCCCTCGCTCGGACAAACTGAAAGTCACATTACATACACGACCAAGCCCCAAGCTGGAGTATCAGCTCCTATCCACAACTGCTAATTCAATTCACAGTTATCCTTCAAATCTGAAGGACGTATACTCTTATCTGCGACCTGAGGACTCAATGTGCCATGATAACATTGAACTATTTGAAACACTTAGGGCCTACACCAAAGAATTTACCACTTAACATATGTATATAAAATTAGCATTGCATCTTAGTACCCATTCAGGTTGTACGCTGATGTACTAATTATTCTAATGGGCTAGGGATGAGAAAAGTTGAATTTAGAGGAAGTGAACCCACATTTATGTGGAAATAGTGGGAAACCATTTAGGAAATACCACCATTAGTACACTCGACCGAGATTGAACCCCAACCTCCACGTCATTGGCAGTATATTGGGAGAGTAGCGCCTTAGACCATGCGGCCACCAAAGCTGGTTACTTCATATTAATCAGGGTGTTCAGCAACCTGGAAAAGTCAGGAAATTTACTTAATCATGGAAAAGTCAGGGAATTTGATTAAATTTCTGGAATTGTAACATATTCACTAAAATAATAGGCCTAAGCTATTTTAATTTACAATAACTAACTGTCAAAATAAAAAAATTCTTCCAGTTAATACTGCAATTTTATTTTAGTATAGTTGTCCATGTTGAGTATACTAATCTCAGTTCTACAAGTCAACATGGGATTTTCATCTCAACTTTCCACCCCTCTAATTGTTTGTCTTTAGCCAAAGTTGAGTCATTAGTTCATTAGCCCATGTACGGCAATATTTTAATCCATAATATATAACATAACTGAAATTGCACGACCCAATACCCCCTTGCTTTAGGCTGACATTTTACCCCTTCATAGAGTGTTACAATTTCAAAGAGAGAGAGAGAGAGAGAGAGTGTGTGCATGTGTGTGTGAGAGAGATCAAAGGTGCTACTCTCACAATAATTTGATGACTGAAAGATCGGGGTTCAATACTGATCAAGTGCACTTAGGGGTTATTTTTCTAAATGGTTTTCCACCCTACCTCCATGCCAATATGGGTACACTTCCTTTAAATCCGACCTTCCTCATCCCTAATCCATTAGCATAATTATTAGTGCATAGGCTTACAACCCGAACGGGTAGTAGGACGTGGTGCCAAAAAAATCCAAACTCTTAGTGAATAATTATTTTCAATATTTCAGGTTTTTGATGAAGCTAAGTCATGAAACAGTGTCTATTGAGTTAAAAAATGGAACTACCGTCCATGGAACTATTGCAGGTAAGCGCCAACCATTTGAATCTATTTTATTTTTCCAACAAACTTTAATGTTATGGATGGATAAAATAGCCAAGCTATTATAAGTTATTTTTTGATTACGGTTATAGCCACATTTAAATATTATTTTCTTTAATGTTTTAAATTGAGCTTGAATTAGAAAAAAAATAATCATTTGTCATTTTGTTATTTAGTAATCAGTTTTCTCCTCGTAGTTTTTCCAGCCGGATGGCATTATTAAGTAGTAGCTGTCCGGTGACAGTTAAATATTTTGCAATATTTGAGGATTTGTGCAACAAAGATTGATTTTATTCTTTCAGTAAGTAAAATCGGCTCCCAGTCAGGGGAGAGCACTATAAAAAAACAGTGTTAAGACATAATTCAACAGACTTTGGTTTTGACCTCTTTTATTGAAGTATCAATTAGATTTTTTTTAAATTTAAATGAAACCAATCTTTATTCCAGGTGTGGATGTGGCAATGAACACCCACCTGAAGAGCGTAAAGATGACGGTGAAGAACCGTGAGGCTGTGCAGTTGGACACGCTCAGCATCCGTGGCAACAACATTCGCTACTACATCCTCCCGGACTCGCTGCCTTTGGAGACGTTGCTCATTGACGACACACCCAAGGGCAAGGCCCGTAAGAAGGATATGTCACGAGGAGGTAAGTTCTTTACTTTGACGTTAGAGCCTTTATCTTTAGTAGAGTACAAGAGGACAGATGTCTGTTTCCTGATTCGCTCGTCTTGAACCCCAAGTTTTTGTTGCAGGTGGCAGCCGTGGTGGGCGCGGACGCGGTGGGCGTGGCAGAGGAGGAAGGGGGCGTGGGCGCGGGAGAGGACGTCGATGAACTGTATCAATTTGTGATGTGTTTTATTAATGACAGTGTAAGAACCCAACTGACTAAACAATTTTATATCGCACTCTCATGTGGAGTTATCTGTATGTGATGTGAGTCCAAGGAATTGTGCAGTGATTATTTGCTATCTTACATTATAGTAATTACTTAAAACAATTATTTTATGTTAGTATGTATTCGATAAAGTTATTAATTTTTTTAAGAGTTAAAAAAAAAGTGACTCAAAGTGTTTTAGTAATAAAAGGTCTAAAAATTCCTTTTATCAAGTTACTTGTAGCGATGATGAACACTTTGGATGTTTCCCGCTTCTATAATAATTTGTTCTTTGCTGTATTTTGTTTATATGAACATTATAATAGGTTTACCTCTAGTAACCTCTAATAACCATCCATTCTTGCACCTAAACTGTATTCCTCCTAAAAGATTAATTTTTTTCTTTTTAGTTGTTGAAAAATTCAAACCCTGTCTGCATAGCTTTAATTAGATATTTAAAATGGTGTCTTTTCATTGATACTTAGAAGGATTTATTAATATAAAATAATGTTGTTTGTAAAAGGCTAATCCTATTAATTGTAAGTAGCGGGGCTGCCTGAATCTTCGTTAGGGTCTGGTTTGGTTAAAGACTAAAGGCTGAAACTAAAAAGGCCATTCAAATGACAAAATCTCCCCCTGCTGAGTGATTTTAAGCCAAGAGTGAACCATCATTTGAATTAACTTTGTAGTCTTGATCACAATTGAGCTAAGCTCTTTAATAAAGCTGTCAAAAGTATCTCTTTTTACACTTTTTTCTTTAATTGCAAGTCCTGAGTTATTCCTATATCTAATGCCTGTTCCTATAACACAACTCGCACAAGACGTAAGAAATATTTTACACTATTTTTTGTAACACAACCACACTAGTAGCTAAAAGAGACATTCCACCCTTGTGGACCGATTCTATATCACAGACTTAATTTTTATTGGTTCATCCTAACCGGAGACCGGAAGTAAACATTTCCATATCACTACACGAAGGACATAAATGATTGGTGAAACATCAGTGCAATATTTTAAATAGTCAGTTCCATAGCAAAGTAGGTCCCTACTAATGTTTGTATTTTTTAATACTTTTAAATTTCCTGTCTTATGTTAAACCAAAAATAGGCCAGGCTCTGAAAACATCATAGACGGGAAAAACAAGTCACTTAACGCTGCCGAGATAGACTCCATTGCTGATTTGACATTAACATGTGATGAGGACTATACCATGGGGTCCCTCAACGCTGAGTCAGGAGTTTGTTGGTATTCGAATAGCGCTTGCAAAGCTTAAAGTATAATTTATAAATAAAATTAAAGGATAATTTTATAACGTTATTTTAAAACTAGTTTAATACAAAACAAAGGAGGGATTATTTAGTGAAAGGATAGCGTTAAAGTCCATTCACCAGCAAATCAGAGCATAGCCTTACACGCGGGATTGTTTACATCAGGTCTCATCTTAGGGTGAATCAATAATTGTAAGTTGTGTACAGAAAAGTCAAAAATTATCATTTTTCTACAAGTCTAAGACCTTGGGGATAAATTCTTTACAAGTGCAAAGCCATGAAAACTTTTGGTTTTTTTGAGTGTTAAATTATTTAAATTCATGTTAGTAGGAGCTTGTGAAATGTGGATGTTGTTGGATGTTGAAGACAATGTTGCAGGTGTAAGGTAGCCAGCCACACCAGTGCCTGCACAAGAAACAATTTTGTGCAAATAAACTACTTTGAATTTAAAGGAAAATTCAGGTCAAGTATGTTACAATTTGAAATTATTTTTGCAGAAATCTTTTCAAAATAGACTTTACAGTTTGTCAGCTAAACAAAAACTGCAAATTAGACTAGGTTGGCTTGGAAATTAGGGGGTAGGGCGGAATATCCTGGATTTGCTAATATACATGGGGTAAAAGAAAAAAACTACAGTGGGTAGATGTGTCCATAAAGTTTGATAATGCTGTCAGCAGTTTTTTTATAGGATTATCTGTTGGCTAACATTCAATCTGGTTTAAGACTTCCATGCCGTAGCTGGTTTCCCACAGGTTTTTGGTGTTGTTGACGAGGATAATCCAATATTTCAAAGGGTAAGCCGAATCACCAAGAATGACCCTGTCAGGATGTGATCTCCAGCCTATTCTTTTGACACAATGTGCTATTTCTCAAAACACATGCGTCATGCACACTCCCTGGCCAGTTACTTGTGTAGTAGAATCTTAAGTCTTGCATCCATACAGCCATGCAATTTATAGTGATTTTTGTGTTGATCCAAAAAAAATTGGGTTCGTTAACAATAAGAGCATCTATATTTATTTTTATTAGGATCCTGGAGACCACATCCTGACGGGGTCATTCTTGTTGATTCAGTTTACCCTTTGAAATATTGGATTATCCCACCAAACTACAATAATCCAGGTTTTCACACACACAGGGTTTAACTGCGTACACTAGGCGTTTGGTCAAAAATGGATTTGGAATTTTAAAGGAAAAATTCCCTTTGAATCATTTGCGGGTATACCCGGTGTTTGTGGCCAATGTCTTCAAATGCTGTGTATCTCTGTGTAATATGCCCAAAGATAATAAAGAGGCTCATTTAGATGAAGAGGAAGAAGCTAATGGAAATTGTGTGGATGAAAATGAGGAAGCTGGCTAAAATAATCCTATTGGTGCTCTAGCTAGAGCTAGGCACATAATTGAGTATGGCTATTTCAAGCCATGTTAGTGATTGTTTCTTTTGTTACTTTTCTTGGTAAAAAACCAAACTGTTAGTTTTTTTTGGCTCTTAATTTTAAGAGGAACTGTATTTTGGCTCGTTATTTCCCTTTCAAACACTCGCACTCAAATTGTTGACCAACAAAATCTATCTTGGTCTTGATAAACCGAAACACTTTCAATCAAAACAATATCCAACCTAAATTATGAAACAAAGAGGACCTGTAATAATAATAATAACAACAAATCTTGTAGAAATCATTTGACAGCTGTTAAATTCTCATCATTTTTACAAGTCTTGTTTCCGAGTTAGTGTTATAGGACTTGTAGCTACAAGCTACAAGTTTACAATTTGTAGACTTGTAGAAGTCGTGTCATAGGCTGCAGGTAATTTATTTTTATTTGTTTTTTTACTAAATTGGTCACTAGTTCAACTTATTTTTAATACACGTTTTGTTGTGACCCTTGTATTTTTTTTCACGTTATAGTGATTGCTGATTTTATGCTAATGATGAAGATGTGCAGCTGTGCATGCCCCATGGTTGGGTAGTAATTATGATGATACTGTTTTATATGATGATGACGCGTGTATGCCTTACTGCGTATTTGCCATCACACGGCTATATTATGATCTGATTGTATGGAATTCGTTTGAAATCAGTAAAAATTAATGTTTGAGAACGATTTATTTAGTTGATTACACTTTCACTATTATAAAATTGACATTAAAATTATACAGTTTTTGTTCATTTACGAAATGACGCGGAGAGTCAGAGCTAGTGCTATTACAAACAGATTTTTTCTCTCTGGATTACTATAATTCTGTGCGATGTGTTTTCTGTGATATTACTAGGTTTCTGTCTGGATTTATGTGCACAAGCTGCTTATATATGACCTACCCTTTGCTTCTTGGACCCCTTGGCAACAGTGTTAAAACCAACTAATAGGAGAACTGGCAACCTGATGTTGCGAAGGCTAGCTTCCCATTGTGTAAAGACAGTCTGCTCATCCATCAACTGATTTTCAAATAGAACGGAGGGAGTCTTTTAAAGAAAGGAAATTTTAAAACGTAGTGTAATGAAATTACTTCTGAAAACGCGTAATTCTCCATGGGAAGTGTTAAAAGGGAACTTTACATACAGTTCTTGAAAGAAAAATACACTTCATCCGTGAATTTTTGAGTATATGAGAGGGGTCCAAAACTATCATTACAGCTTCTTATTACCTTTTCAGGTTGTACATATTTGATCATTAAGTTTTATTGTGGAGTAGAGATGAGGAAGTAAGCATTTTAGAGGTAATCTGCCCACATTTGTGTTTAATGAGAATGAGAAAAACCCATGTAATTAACAAATGTCCTTGCTGTGTTTGACATTATTCTAGCATACGTATTTTAAAAATAATTTCAGTAAGATTAAACTATTAACATTTTATACTTGGGTTGGTTAAAATTTGTGTTTGTGTTTTGTAAAAAAAACTTTTATGGATACTTGATATTGTTTAATCAGATTACTTTCATTTTATGAAAAATCGAGATTGATTTTTAAAAAATTTGGTGAAAGGGCAGGGAGATGAGAAATTTTACCGAACTGACCCGACCACATGCTGGAAACAGTTTATGATGACCAAAGTGTTCAATTAGTAATATGACTCCTTAAATGAAATTAGTTAATAAAATATATCGATGCACTTGCATCTAGATTTTTACTTGTCCAATTGTTTTTATTTGCAGTGTTTTAACTGACTTATACTAACTCAACTTGGGTTGGTTACAAAGTGGTAACTCCTTTACATTTGGTTGGGAATTATAGATTTATTAATATATGCATTTTTTATAATGTTAATTTATAAGCTAAATATTTAAATTAACATCAAAATATTCACGAAACTTATATGGTCAGGTCAGTTTAGTAAAATGCCTCCATCTTTTTATATCCTTCCATCATTCTTCTCCTCTCACTCTATCTGCCCCTCCCATTTCTTTCTGGGTCTCCCCTGTCGTCTTTTTCCTACATACTTTTTCTCCATCATTCTCTTTGGTACTATATACTTTTTGTGTTGAGCCAGGCCACCGAGGACGGGGAGATCGAGGTTTGAATCTCGGTCGGGTGAACTGAGGGTGGTTTTTCCTAAATGGTTTTCCACTCTCCCTCCACGCAAATGCGGGTTCACTTCCTCTAAATTCAACCTTCCCAATTTTTAATCCATTAGTGTAATTAGTACTTAAGCGTATAACCCGAACGGGTAGTAAGACGCGGTGCTAAATAATAATAAATAATATATCCTTTTCCACTATCATTACATCTCACCCCAGCTATCTCATGTACTCCCCATTCTTTCCTGGATAACTTCATTCCTAATACTGTTTCTCCTTGTGACAACTAACATGCTCCTCACAAACTTCGTTCTTATGATCTCCACTTTCATAAGCTCGCTTACATTCATTACAACTATATAGGGAAGTTAGACAGTAATATGAGCTGTAAGCAATGGTTTAGCAATCCAGTGCTCTTATACTGAGCTACCCAGGTTTATCATGTGTCCAGAGTCACATACCACTCATTTTAAGGGCGAGTCTGATGGATTTGTGAACAGATGACAGCTACTCTTAAAAGCTAAAAAATAGAGCCACATCAGTTGGCACACCAACTAAATGGCAAGCTAATCTAGTCTGATGGGAGGTTCCAATCCTTGTCAGGTTTACTTATGTTCTTTTTCTTAAATAGTTTCCCATTAATATTTGTAATTAAATACTTTACTCTATGACATAGGAACTCGAAATTTAATTGCCGCACTTACAATAAAAGTGTGCCGCCTATCCATCTGATGGTTCTATTCAGTCCATCTTATTACAACCTATCTCGAACCAGTTCTTTCTGGTCAACCTCATTACAGTCTATTCCAGTGGTGTCAGGGGGGATGCGGACTGTACCTGCTGACACCAAAATGACTTTCTATAACCTTTATGTGCATTGTTTCGGCATAAATTTACAATGTGTGATCTACCATGGGACAGTTGGGGCTTTCCGAGCTTGCGATATCATTTTAAAGTGATTTGGCGAACATTTATGATTTTGATGAAGTTGTTCATAAGATTGCATCTTTGAAGGCCAGGAGAGTATAAAGTTCTGACTTTAATTGAGATGTTCACCAAATGCCTGTTTATTTGTTCCCGTTTATTTTTTAGTTTTATTTCATTTATGTGTATATCACCATATGGATTTGTTATCTACTTGTACATAATTTGGGCCATTATTTACTATGCAAATCTAATCCATTAATGTATCTCGTGTAACAATAATGTTTAATGTTAAGGAACCACATCAAAATTATGTTAATTTTAACTTTTTTACTTTGAATAATATTGTTTTCAAACCGAACACATTAGTACAAAAACATTTAAGTACTCTGTATGGTTTTGTACTGAAGGACATCCATGGAGGTGATACCAACCAGTGACACCACTTACCTATCCCCATTTTAAACAATCAACCTCATTACACCATATTTCTTTTTTAAGGTCCATCCGAATGTTATCCTATTTGTGTCTAGATCTTCCCAATGGGTTTAACATTCAATTCATTGATCATAGATCTTCTTCCATTTGTGCTGCATGTCCTGCCCATTGTAATCTGTGAGATTTTATTATCTTAACATTGTCTTGTGATGAACATAGGGTATGTAACTCATCATTATGTATCCTTCCCTCCCCAGTATCTTCACACCTTTTTGAACCAAAAATCTTCCTATGCACCTTGTTTTCAAACACACTAAATTTATTTTCATCATATAAGGTAAGTGAACGTGTTTTACAACCAAAGAAAAAAAACCGGTAAAACTATTGTTTTTGTATATTCTGAGTTTTACATTCCTTGAGAACAGCCAAAATGTCAATGACTTACTGAGTGAGTAATAGCATGCATTCACTCACTATTCTTTTCCTAATTTCCAATCTAATATTGTTTATGCTAGTTAAAATTGTTCCTAAATATTTAAACTCGTTTACCCCGTCAAATGATTTTTGTTAAAGGTAAATGCTTTAATTAACCTGTTTTATTATCTCAATCTTTGGTCGGAATTCTGTTGCATCATGACATACAGACCATAAAAGAGGAAGGCAAAGAACATTATAATAACAGCGATTGCAAAAGTCTTTGTGTTTTCTTTGTGTAGGGTCTTCAGCTGGATTTCATGGTCTGATAAAGACTTCTTCATTATTTGGAGTTCATTTTCAATCTCTGTTCTGAAAATATATAACAATGTTGGTAAAATAAATCCTGATTAAGTGTGCTTTATACAAGTTATTGAATACATATAATAGTTTAGGGCCAATAATGGTAATTAAGAGGAAATACATTAGCATGAAAGAATTTTTATTTTTATTTTAAAACTCCTGGCACATTTATACATCAGTGTTATGCCCAGGGCCTTTGGAAGAGGCGCGTTGAATGGCTAAAATCAATGTTTATTGCACAAATCATCAGATATTGCAAAGTATTACTCCTCTCCCAAATAGCTACATAACAATGCCATCAGGCTGGCAACATTTTCCGCAAAGAACAGATACATGCTTGTTTTATTTCAACAAATAATTTTTTTTAAAAGATGGCAAAAACTAATAAATATATACATGTCTACTAGACAATAAATAAAATAAGTTTTTGATGATGTTAGATGGCGTGTAACATACCGATCTTGGTCAGAAATGTGCTTGGTTTTTAACTTCGCTTCTAAAACCCCAACTTGAAAGTAACACTTATTGATTTGGTCTTCTGCATTTTCAATCTGAAAAGAAAAAAAAATAAGTTTTTTAACACTTTATTATGACTCAACTGCAGGATACATTTGTGTAGTAAAAGCTCCACACTTTTAATAATAAGACATTAAAATACTGATCTATAGTCAAAGCCTAGACAAGCTTAAGGATGTTTCAATGAGTTTTAAATATATACAGCCCATCTACCTTAGGAGTGGTGGTAAATAACATCTAGCATTTTTATTGCAAACATTGGTTGAAAGTCACTTTTTTTTTGCATCATGTCATAACTACTCGTTCGGGTTATATGCCTATGTATGTACCAATTACACTAATGTGTTATGGATTAGGAAGGTTTAATTTAGAGGAAGTGCACCCACATTTGCATGGAGGGAGAGTGGAAAGTCACTAAGGGAAAACCACCTGACTGGCATCAAACCCTGATTTCCCAATCTCCGTCCAGTCTATTGCGAGAGTAACGCTTTAGACTATGCGGCTACCGGAGCAGGTGTCACTAATGTTAACCTAAGTGGAAATAATTACTACTTTCTTTGTAATACTATATTAACAATCAAAAGTGTTAATAAACACTTCTAATAATACTTCCCTAATAATTACTTATATAGTAATGGCTTTTCCATAACTTGAACCAAAAATATTAATAAAAACACTTATGTTTTTTGTTTCACAATTGTGGAAACCATAAATGTTATAATGCATAAATTGATAAATTAAAAAGTACTAGATCTATATTTACACTTGTATCTTGCTATAACTGGTCACCAAAATAAATAATTGTTTTTTTATAACTTAGAGAAAAGGCCATTCAATATATTAGTTTCAAAATAAAATCTTTTTTATTTTGAATGTAAATATGCACATTAATACAACCGAAAATAGTTTGTTAGATGTCAGCAAACATACTTATTTTGTTTGGTCTGGCCCACCATCTTAACTTATGAAGAAAAGGCAGCCTTTTAGAAGCTTTGAAAAGCATTTTTTAGTGAACCCAGACACCACTTCTGTATAAAATAAACATCCATACAGTTATTTTCTATAATGTAAAAACACTTCAAAGAAAAGAATTATTAAAACACAAATTTTTTGTTGCGAAAGTTTTTAATGCCAAAAATGACAGCAACTCAACACAGGGTCTTTCAAATCAGTATGGTTTGGTGAATGTATACATGAGAGTTGATCTGGTAACTTTTGTTAGTTGTCAGTCACCGTTCCAACTGCCAATGGACTGATATGTTATTTGATTTGCTGCATAAATGGCTTATAGAGACCTAAAACAGTATCGTCAAGAACAAGGCAATAAGATGTGAAATTAGGCTTTTAGATCATTCATTTGCCCGGGAAAATGAAAAAAAAACTTCAATATAAGCGCCTTGTCTTGTCCTTTGGCCCAGGCATATTATGGTGCATTTAATCCTAGCATTAATTTTTGTATACATAAGTTTTTAGTGCTCTGATAGAATATAAAAGAGGCTTTTTTAAATAGTGATAAGAATGATAGAGGATTAGTTTATTTTATCGCTTTCTTAGCTACTTTGAAATTGTTGAGGGGATCTTGTCCCAGAACTATTTGAGTGTAATTTATTCTATATATGTTGCACGTACTTTAATCAATGCCTTTCTTTCTAATCATGAATAGCAGTGGTTTCCAGTCTGTAGAGGAGTGGAGGTGAAGCACTTTCAAGGGGGATGTGGAACGATTAGTATATAACGTTAAAAATCAGCTAAGAATTGAAGATATTTTTTGTTTAAATCCCTGTTCAAAAGTAGGTAAAATCATTTTTACTTGAGGTATTGGCAACATTGCCTACCAGTTGTAATAAATCATTAGAACAGACACAACATTCAGCCCCCAGCCATTAATTCATCACAGTGAAAAAGGAAACCCACTTTTCACCAAGGATACATTTTTCGGCAATGACGGGGATCAAACTCCGGACACTTAGCTAGCTTAGTAGACAGGCATGCTACCATCTAAGCTAAGATGTCGGACAATATATTGTAACTTAGTTTTAGTACCTTTGTAACTTTGATTACTCTTCCCACAGTGTTATTTTATAGTTTAAATACATCATTGTTAACTGTTTATTTTATTTTTATTTATTTGAGGTATTTAACATGCACTTTCTGAACCGACTGATTATATCAGTAAATGAGGATTTCTAAGAGCAAGAGTTAAAGGCCCTACCAGTTTTGCCGGAAAAGGTATTTTCACATATCTTCCAGGATTCTTGTACATGTCACAATTAACATGGGACTGAAGGCTTTACATCCCCTCCAAAGGAAGTTGTGCTACGGATGTTTATCGCTCAAGAAAAATCTGTCAATCGCAGCTGGGTTAGGACCCACAAATATCGGGTCCTGAGGCGAGCACTTTACCCCAAGATCACCGAGGTTGACTGTTTACAGTTAAAGCCTTCCCCATATATTTAAAAGATTTTTTTAGCACTTTGTCTTAGTAGGGTACCTGTTTTAAGTTGTATGCATATATCTTTAATTTTATATTTTTTAACGCCGTGTCTTACTACCCATTAGGGCTATGCGCTTAAGAAGCCTACTAATTACTCTAATGGGTTAGAAATTGGGAAGGTTGAATTTAGAGGAAGTGAACCTGCATTTGCATGGAGGGAGTGTGGAAAACCACCCACAGTTCACCCAACCGAGACTCGAACCTCGATCTCCCCGTCCTTGGCAGTCGAGCTCAACACAAAACTAGTGCGTTAGCTAACTATGCCACCGAGGTGAGTTGTATGCATGTAGCTATGCTAAATGTGTAAGGGATGAGGAAGGTTGAATTTAGAGGATGTGTACCCCATTTATGTGGATGTGGAAAACCAGTACAACTGACCAGGATTCAAACCTTGATCTTCCCGTTATCAGCAGTTAGACTATTGCGAGAGTGACACCTTAGACTGTATGGCCACTGAAGTGGATTCTAATCAGATTCACAGCCTCTAGGTTACTAATTCTTGACAAGATACACCTATGACAACTTTACATTGAACTAAAAAGCCTCTGAATGTATTAGTCCATCCAAATTATTATTTTCATTGAATTTTAATACACTTGGAGGGTCTTCGGTTAACCCAGGTTGATTATTATTATTGTTGTTATTGTTTTTTAGTACTGCGTCTTACTAGCCATTCGGGTTATACACTTATGTACTTATTAAGTTAATGGTTTTTGGGAGTAGGAAGGTTATATTTAAAGAAGTGTACCCGCATTGGCATGGAGGGAGAGTGGGTAAACCACCCTCAGTAGCCCTAGACCCGACCGAGATTCAAAACTCAATCTCCCCGTCATCAGCAGGTTATTATTATTTTTATAAAGTTATAACATGCAAGTTCTACGATAAAAAACAAGAAGTTAACAATGTGGTTGAGCTGTGGACTTTTATATCTTGCGATACTGTACCCTGTGAAATGGATGAGTCGAGCAAATGTTTTAAATTATGATTTTTTTTAGCATCGCGTCTAACTACCCATTCGGGTTGTAGGCCCATATACTAATTACATTAATGGTTTAGGGATTATGTAGGTTTTAATTGAGAGGAAGTATACCCACATTTGCATGGAAGGAGAGTAGAAAACCATTTAGGGAAAACCCACCTCAGTACACCCGACCAGTATCGAACCCCAATCTCCCTATCTTTGGCAGTCTAGATTAACACTAGAGTAGTGCGTTAGATCACGTGGCCACCAAAGCAGGTTTTGAATTAATTAACTATGGTAGTTTTAGTATATATGTGGAGGGCTGAAGTTTTTTTGTGCCTAATATTAATTGTGTTTAGTAAGAATAATAAAAAAAATAGCTTTTTTAAAAGAGAGTGTAAACGTTCCTCACCTAGTGGATCAAACATCAACTAAAAATGTGTTTAATATACATGGGAAATATGGGGGTAGTGGTGCAATAAGATTATACCAGCCCCCTAAAATAAAAATATGGCCCAGGTTGAGGAGGAGGGCCTTTTTCTTAGTGTTACAATATTGTTTCTGGTTTTAATATTAAATGTGAGTAAGATAATAATCAATGAGATTCATATAGACAAAGGATTTAGAAGAATAACAAATTTAAATAGTTGGAATATATATATATATATTTCATCCAATCTTTTTGAACATTTTGTTTCAGTATTTCATAATTTATAATTTAAATAAAATGTCATCGTAGATATAAAAATCAACACCTGTTGGATTTGAAAGAATGGGCCAACGTGGCAACAATAATTAGATAGAATATCAATATTTTTACAGAAAACTATTTTTATTTTGTTACCTGAGTGATGATTGAACACTTGTGCTTTCTTGACATTACTACTTATAAAAATTATTTCAACTATGACCTAAAAGATTACATTCAGTTTCCTTATAGCAGGTATTCCTGTCCAGAATTCAAACAAATTACAGCGGGCTGAAAAGCTCCACATCTACAATAAACTAACCGTTTTTAACCAACATTAGAAAAATTAATAGAACCAACAATTGAATATGGTTCAAAATATTGCAAAATAAATTATAAAATAAATAATTAATAGATCAATACCTTTACAAATCATTATTAATATAAATAATCATACAAATAAGACCTTTTTTTAATCTTAAGTATAAAAATGTGATTCTTGCGCAAAGTTAAAGAAAATACGATATTTAGAGAACATAACCTCAATAGAATCG